>JAMPIV010004057.1:0-99235 GCA_024509875.1 Oreohelix idahoensis
AAAACTTTCTGATGTAAAACTCTCTTGCAGGAGCACCGCGCGGCGCAGCGCAACAAAAACAGGACGTGCGAACTACATGACTTGTGATCGGTTACATGGCGGATTCTTATCACAAATATACACCTAGATTTTAACGCTATTTTCTCAGCTCATCCTCCCTTGACTGTTTTGACTCGCAACGGGACTATCCCAGATAAAATTACTCTTTTGGACTCCACAATGTATAACACTAGTAATCAGGTTTTAAATATGTCCCAAATGACAACCATAAACAAAGAAAACAACTCACATAGCAAAGCGCTAATAAATAGAGCTGCAATGCGTAGAAAACGTAGTCCAACATTATTTGGGTTTAAACACTGTACTACATAGAAAAAAACTTACCACAGTAGCCACACGTTACTAGCGCGCCACCTATCTAGAAAACAGAGGTATAAAGGAAAGTTGCCATATTTTGAACGCAGCCAGTTGGCTCTTTTAAACTTGATATTATGGGTTTTACATTACGGGCTGTATTCTGCGCGACAAAGAAATATGTAAAACTTACGCAAATAGTCCAGGAATTAATAAATTATAACCAAAATAAAATAGTGGGGGAATGCCTACCACTACATGCATCATATCTGCTCATAAAAATTTTTTTACATAACGAGGTTTGAAAAAACCTTTATCGATACATCAAATAGCCAACCATGTAAACCTCCAAATTGATTGGAGCGCAACAAATGAAAGACTAACCACGATTGGTCGGGCTATAAATACTATCTGTGGTTGTATTAGGGGAGACGTAGGAAGGTAACATTTTTTCAAACACTTGTCGAAACCGTGGCTGCGCTGGCCCGGGACCTCGCTGATATACTCACTATAGGAGCGTTAGTTTTCGTCGAGGACCAACTAGTGCAAATAAATCTTTGATAAAGCAACAGGCGTTGAGCCAGCTCATATTTGTGTTAAATCTAAAAAAGATCCTGGAACATAAGCAATTGGAATTTGGTGCCAGCCACGTTTTCGACAAGTGTTTGAAAAAATGTTACCTGTTCACGTCTCCCCTAACAACGAAAGATAGTATTTATAGCCCGACCAATCGTGGTTAGTCTTTCATTTGTTGCGCTCCAATCAATTTGGAGTTTACATGGTAGGCTATTTCTGTAACGTAAAATTTTTTTTCAAACACGTTATAAAAAAATTTTATGAGCAGAAATGATTTCATGCTGTCAGGCATCCCCACTATTTTATTTTGGGTATAATTTATTAATTCCTGGACTATTTGCGTAACGTTTTACATATTCTTTGTCAGCAAGCCCTAAGGAACCCAAATATCCAAATTTAAAAGAGCTACGTGGCTGCGTTCAAAATATGCAATTCTTTCTACCTCCTGTTTCGAAGATGTGCTGTCTGGGTACTGTAATGTTTTCAAACGTAAACCCATCTATTGTTATCTTTCCTAATAAGCGTTTTTTATGATTTTAAAACCTAACTCTGGGAAGGGTAGTGAATTTATCACTGTCCGTCTGAAAAAAAGTTAGTGCATGTAGTCTTACACGCGTGATGGCAGCATTTGTGTATCGCGCGACGCGCGTTTGTGGCATTAATAGCGAGACGCGCGTTCCTGATTTTAATGCGTTCCGGCTATTATTCTCCCTCTCTCATCTCTCTATATCCTTTAGTCCATCTGTTCTTCGTTTTTGGTAAACAGTGTATAAAAAAGACATGAATGGAATTTAAAATTTAGGTCAACTTGCATATTTCATGGTTTTTCTTAGAAAGGCAGCACATTTTATTGTGTGTTTGGGAAACGCGTGTATGTTGCAGAAGGCCTTTAATATCAACGTGAAAGCGTTACAATTTGCCGACGAAGTAGAAAACAAGGGGAATTTCGAGTACCTTCTTTGTGACAGCACTGTTATTTACCATTGCTCTTCTCTTTATTAATTTTATTTGTTAGGCTTGTAATGACCCAATCGGAGTAACCTACCTAGAGTTCTCATGCCTAGCCTGTGCTATCCTAAAACGATAAAGGTTTGTGGGTATCAGTTTTGCAAATCTATTTTTGCCCTTTCCCATATAGATAAATTATTGAATTCATCTTTATTGCCATATTACTGCAAGACATTCTTTTTCGCTAGTTGAGTAGTTGATTTCAGCTTTATTCAACTTTTTCTGCTAAGCATATGCACTGGGCTTAATTCCCACATCCAATGCATCTGATTTCTGTAGTAAAGTATGCAACCTACCCAATATTACATGGCATTCCGTCACATATATTACTATGAATTCTTGGACTTAAGTTACCAGGTAATTTCAAATATAGGTTTGGACAGGGATTGAGGGGGGATATAGATATTGATGGTAAGCATTTCACATTGTGGGTGTCCATGTAGGTGGATCTGGATGTCCTTTACGGGTCAAATGAGTGTAATCGGTGCATTGGATATTAAAGGTGTGGGGTGGGGGGGGGGTTGGGGGGTTACTAGGTGGGGGGGTTGGGGGGGGGGGGGGGGGGGGGGGTTGGAGGTGGGGGGGTTGGGGGTGAGTGGTGGGGGGGGTTATGGGGGGGTGTTGTTTCAGAGATACATTGATGGGGGTATTTTAAATGGGGGAACTTAATTATTTATATAATTATTGAGGGGGGGGGTTTTTTGGTTGGGGGGGGATACGTATGTGTTTATGGGGGGGGGTCTTACGGGGGGGTGATTTATTGAATTGTATGTCAGGTGGGGTTTTTAGGATTTATTGTTAAGATAAATAAAAAAATATGACTGGGGGGGTTGCATGAAATATATCTATTTTTAAGGAGACGTGGTAGACGGGGGGGGGAAACGGAGAAAAGTCACGTTTTCCCAGTTGACATAAAAGTAAGCAACCTCGACTGGAGAAGTGGACCCTAGATATGTTACGCAACAGTCATTTATTGGACGCTTTTGCGATACCAAGCTTTTGATTTGAATGGAGCGGTAAAACGAAGATGTTAGGAATATTACAAAAATTAAAAAGTAATTTTTATTAATATTAATGTTAGGAATATAAAAATTAGCTGGCCGGATGGCCTATTCTGAGCAGTGAACTAAGATGGTCTTAATTTTACAAACGGATAGATAATATTGAAGATAATGACAAAAGACAGTGTAGTTCACATCATCGACAGACTGTGTTGAATAAAAAAGTGTCGCAATTTGCACACAAAAACACGACCTTGGACGCAGGTGTTCAAATCTACGTGGTATGGAGGAAAGGGGATATTGTGGTGGCTGTGTCTAAAAATAACTTTTAACGACAAAATTTTGGAGGGGAGAGAAAGGTTGGTTCAAAAACCAAGCACATTTTGTAGAAACACAAGTAGAGACGGACAGACTAACAGATAACCATCCATACTTGACTGAAGCATGACTGAAATGACTTTATGGGAGAAATTTTGAATTGAAAATAAAACTAGGCAGTGATTGGCCACAGACAATCATATCATTAGCGCTCAGACGCGAAAGTGGGGTCATTTCTCAATAGTTGTTCAGTGATAGACACAGATTTTAAAGTGTGGTGATTTCCATATGAAAGAAAGAGAAAGAAAGTTAGGGACGCCATACTATAGCCAGCAGCTCAGCTGAGTTTTGCTAGCAATTCTGTGTTATTTATTCATAATCTGGTAAGATTGAAATTATTTCCTTATATATATTTGAATATTGTTTCATGTTCGAGTGATTTGATACTGCCATATCGAAATCTAGCCTTACAAACAAGTAGGGATTTGCTCTAGACCCCCCGCCCTAGTCAGGGTCTAGGGACCAACAATGTACATAAACTCCAGCAAGGATTATGCAGGACAGATCAAGTGTTGAGAATAATGATACATATTACCTATCCTCTTTTAGGGCCAAAAACTAATAAACATTTTTCAGGATCTATAGTCTGGGAGGATCTATCTGATGTAAAACCACCATGGTAACTGTGCTGTTTGGTCAGAGAGATCTGACCTGTCTGTATGATGTGGTTGTTGTGTCACTGTTGTGTCCAGACGTGGGTAGAGAATAGATTTTGACACATGGCCCATACTTTGATTGCAGAGCTGCGAGTTTCTGTCGTCAACGAAGCAGGGTCTATTCAGTTGGTGACTTTATTCGAGTGTATCTGTGCAGTATTTGTGACAGAGACCACCATTATTGCCCGCCAGCACGGAGAGGTGGGACCACCTGATTTCAGCACCAGAGCGACAACTACCAGATGAGTGAGCCTCTGGTCTGCTGGACTTTCACCAACGCCCTTTAGTTACTAAGAACCCCATAAAGATTCCCACCATTTTCTGGGCACTGTGTAGTCAATATAGACAGGTGTGATGAGGCCACCCCAACAGCACAAACAGTACTATCCTCCCAAGTAGATGAATACTAGAACATTTTAATAAAACTAACTAGTATAGTACATATATATGTACACTATTGCATTTATGATATAATATTCTATGCATTTCTTTTCATAATCTCTAAATCCTTTTAAGTTCTGGTCAACCTAAAAAATTGACACAGAACAAAATAAATGTAATATACTTTTATCAAAATTTTTACACACGTGAGTTAGTTCAGTGTATTTTAACAATTATTAATATTATTAGTCTTGTTACATATCTGTGGGTATATTTATAATCCATTACACCATACTACATAGCATAACCCTAGACACTTTACGTAGCCACATTCATTAAAAAAATTAAGTGTGAGGTCGTAGTGGTAGCAAGAAAGGCCTTCTGACAATTCTCAACTACATTTTACCTCAGGAGCCTTCACAGCTGGCCTCATACAATTACATTTAGTAATATCATCATCATACAATACCATCAAACACCACTACAATATTGGGGTCTTGTCCAGGGATAATTAGCCCAACAGTAATATTAGGATCTCCTGGTGGGAGAAAATAAAAGTAGGGAAATAAATTGTAAAATTTCCCTTAAAATTAAAAGTGTCCCTGCAGATAAAAGTTGGTGAATCTTCACAGCCAGTAATAATTAATTAGTTAACTGGTTAGTTAGAATTAGTTAGACTATAGTCATAAGAAGTACTTAGTGTATTTACTGGTTAGAAATTTAGCTTGTATATTATTATATTGTCTAAAAAGTATGGCGGAGCTGGCAAAATTTAGATCAGCTGCTGTGCTCACCGCGAAGGAGATGGGAATGGATGGTCAAATTTTAATTCAATACGTAACGACTGAATGTGATAAATATATTGAACGGGAAGAAAGGAGGTTAGTTGAAGAGAAGAGGTTAGAGGCTGATAGAGAAATTAAGAGGCTGCAGATTGAGGCAGAAGAAAAAAAAGGTTGACTGCCGAAAGGGAGGCAGAAGAAAAACGACAGCAAAGGGAGGCAGAAGAAAAAAGGTTGACTGCCGAAAGGGAGGCAGAAGATAGAAGGTTGCAGAGGGAGCACAAATTACGACTAAGGGAGCTGGAATTACAAGGCCAGGCTCCTGAAAATGGTGCCAGCCCTTTTGCCTCAGATGCTACGCCCAGTCTGGGAGCCTCAAACTCAGCTATGGGGTTTCATTTAGACCATTTTGTTGAGAAAGACGATGACATAGAGGGGTACCTAGGACGTTTTGAGTTATTAGCTACTACATATGGGTTAGAGAGAGAGAGGTGGAGCTTAAAGCTATCACAGGGATTGAGGGGTACTTCTTATGAAGTATTTGCTAAAATGAACAGGGAAGACCAAGACAATTATGACATGTTAAAGCAGGCTTTGTTATTAAGGTACGAGAAGAATGGTGAATTTTATCGTAAGAAATTCAGAAATGCTAAACTGTTGTCTGGAGAGACATACCATCAATTCTCTGCTAGACTAGAAACCTATTTGGAGAAATGGACGGCTCTGGGGAAGACCCAAGACCTTAAAGAAATGATCATGATTGAGCAATTGAGAGAGTCCATGGCTCCAGACATGAGAAAATTTCTCATGGAACAAGGTGCAGAGAAGTTGGGGGAAATTTTAAATGTTGCTGAGAGGTATCAGGCAGCCCAGGCAGAGGTAAGTGGTGCTAAGAAGAAGCACATAGACAATTTTAAAGCTCCACAGCAATTTAATAAATTTGATAATAGAGAGCAGGGAAATAAAGGTAGGACAAATTTTGAGCGGCCAAGAAATGACTATCGCGACAGAAACTCACAGTTCAATGACCAAAAGTTCAATGAAAGAAAACCGTTGAACCAAGGAAAAAGATGGTGTAAATGGTGCAAGAAGGATAACCATAACACCGAATTTTGTAGAAGGAAACCTTCAAACATTGCTGCAATGAAGTCGGGGACGCGAAGATTAAAGGGTAATCCTAATGGACAACAGGAACCTTATCACCCCCCAGTTTGTGAGGATGTTATTTGTAATGGGGTCACCATAAGGTGCCTTTATGATACAGGTTTGGATTATGATTCAGTTGTGAAGTCTAGCCTAATGGACCCAAGTCAGTATACCACAGAAACAGTGGAAATACAAGGGGCGACTAAGGACATACCACTCATGACACTTCCCATCGCAAGGATAACGGTGAAAACTCGCTATGTGGAAGGAGAAATCAGAGCAGCAGTGATAGATGAACCAATCTACCCTCTGATATTAGGGTGTAGATACGTCTTCTTGGGGAACCCCGAGAAACCTGTGATCATGGCGACAGTGCAGACCAGGTCACAGAAGAAGGAGGAAGAAGGTGAACCTATAAATGCTCATCCAGAGGAGATGAGGAAGGCGCAGGCTGAGGATAGGACACTCAAGCCCTGTTTTAAAAAATTGCCCAAATGCCACACACCTCCGAGCAAAGGGGAATATTTCATGAAGAACAAACTCTTATACAGGAAGGCCGGAACTGGAACAAATGGTCACAACCAGCTGGTTCTTCCCACTTCATATAGAGATAAAGTGATGGAACTCGGGCATGCGATTCCCTTCAGTGGTCACATGGGGATCAGCGCCACAGGACAGCGTATAGCTTGTCATTACTTCTGACCAGGGATAACGGAGGATATAAAAAGATATGTCAAATCCTGCCCAGAATGTCAAAGGGTAGCTCCAAAGCACTGGACTGCTCCTGCAACTCTAGGGGAAATGCCCATAGTGGGAACACCTTTTGAGAGGGTTGCAGTGGATATTGTAGGACCTCTCACTCGGACCAAGAGGAGGAACAGTTACATCCTTACTCTGGTGGACACTTGTTCTATGTGGGGAGAGGCGGTAGCCCTGCCATCAATTGATTCAAAACATGTAGCAGAGGCACTACTTACAATATTTACCCGATTAGGATTCCCACATCAAATCTTGACGGATAATGGATCTCAGTTCAAGGGGAAACTAACGGAAGAAGTTTTTAAGCTATTTCAAGCCAGGCACTTTCATTGTAGTCCGTACCATCCACAAGGGAACGGCCAGGTAGAGAGGTTCAATGGGACTCTCATTTCTATCCTGAGAAAGCTGGCACACGAAAAACCGGATCTGTGGGATCAATTCCTGCCCGCCGCATTGTTTGCGTATCGGGAGGTACCACATAGTTCAACCGGGATGGCTCCCGCAACTCTGCTATTTGGGAGGCCAATAAAAGGTCCATTAGAAGCGTTATTAAGGACCTGGACAGATGAGAAGGCGGAAGAGACTGTTACCTCATCGTATCAATATGTGAACGAACTGACCACTCGTTTGAAAGCTGGATGGAAACTGGCAAATGATAATTTGAAACAAGCCAGGAAGAAACATGCAGCATATTTTAATAGGAAGGCAAAGGACAGGGAACTGGCAGTCGGAGAGAAGGTGCTGCTTCTACTACCCGGAAGCCAGAATAAATTACAGATGGGTTGGCAAGGTCCATATACGGTTCTAGAGAAGGTGTCTAGAACAAACTATAAAATTGACAAAAAGGGGAAGGAAAAAGTTTATCATGTAAACCTGTTAAAGAAGTATCTGGACAGACCACTCCAGGAAAGTACCCCCTTATTGACCTTGGCTATTGCAACCCAGATGCAAAAAGAACCACTCACCTCACATGAATACCCATTACATCCTTGTGAAACAGCAGCACAGGTAAAAGTCAGTAAGCACCTGACTAAAAACCAGAGGGAGAGAGTTCAACAAGTTCTGGAGGAACATACAGATGTATTAACAGATAAACCAGGCCATACAAATTTGCTACAGTATGACATGAAACTGGTAGACTCAAACCCAATCTGTATGAGAGCCTATTCTATTCCGTTCGCGAAGGAGAAGGCATTGAAGGAAGAAATAGAGTATTTGTTGAAGGAGGGGATTATTTCGCACAGTGAATCATCTTTTAGTTCTAGTGTCGTTTTGTTGAGAAAACCGTCTGGGGAACACAGACTGTGCATAGATTACAGGAAACTGAATGCTGTCACAGAAGGACAAGTGGATCCATTACCAGACACAAAACAGTTATTTGCCAGACTGAACAAGGCAAAATACTTTTCAAAGGTGGATCTTAGTAAAGGCTATTACCAGATCCCAGTGAAGCCTGAAGTGAGACCTTATTTGGCTTTTTAGCACTTCGGATGGACATTATGAATTCAATATGCTACCATTCGGACTGAAAAATGCTCCGAGTGTGTTTTCAAGGATGATGCGAAAATTGTTGGAACCCCTGAATAACCCCTGTATCACAAATTTCATGGATGATATTCTCGTCGCCACCGAGACATTTGCAGAACACATTGAAGCTCTGGAGATGTTGTTTGATAGACTTCGGGAGGCAAACTTAACTGCTAGGCCAACAAAATGTTGTATTGGATGCAAAGAGTTGGAATTCTTGGGACACACTGTATATCAGGGTAATATGACCCCTGATCCTAAGAACTTGGAAAAACTGCAGAGAGCACCTAGGCCGCAAACAAAAAAGGACGTGCGATCATTTGTGTCGTTATGCGGATTTTATCAGAAATACACCAAGAATTTTAACGCTATTTGTGCTCCTCTGACTGATCTGACTCGCAAGGGACTTCCAGATAAAATTATTTGGACTGCACAATGTGAACTAGCGTTCCAAGAGTTAAAAGAAAAACTCACTAGCAAGCCTATTCTCAAACTGCCTGATTTGACACAGGACTTTGTCTTAAGAACCGATGCAAGTAATGTAGGACTCGGAGGGGCTTTGTTGCAAAGATCATCTTCACCTGATGGGGAACTGAAACCAGTCGCTTATGCAAGCCGTAAATTGAATGTCGGTGCAGATTTCCTCAGTCGGCACCCCTGTGATCAAAATTAGAGAAGTGGCAGACGTGAGGAGTAATTTTACCTATGTGTATCGCTGGTTTTGGAACTTGCCATAGGCATGTTTTCAAGTGGGGAGATGTGTAGTGAAATTGACAGAGATACAACGGTAAAATCCCTCCAAAGATAACATTTAAGGATAAAAACATAATGCGTAGGCTGCTGATGTACATGATCGCCTAGACCGCGGGTCATCATCCTCCATAATAATTGACTTGCTAGACAGGAGGGGAACGGCGGATCAAAAAGAAAAAAAATATGACTGGAAAGGCTAAGGAGACGCAATTGGGGGGGAAACGGAGAAAAGTCACGTTTCCCAAGTTGACATAAAAAGTAAGCAACTCGACTGAAGGGACCCTAGATATGTTACGCCACAGTCATTTATTGGACGCTTTTGCGATACCAGGCTTTTGATTTGAATGGAGCGGTAAAACGCAGATGTTAGGAATATTACAAAAATTAAAAAGTAACTTTTCTTTAATATTAATGTTAGGAATATAAAAATTAGCTGGCCGGATGGCCTATTCTGAGCAGTGAACTAAGATGGTCTTAATTTTACAAACGGATAGATAATATTGAAGATAATGACAAAAGACAGTGTAGTTCACATCATCGACAGACTGTGTTGAATAAAAAAGTGTCGCAATTTGCACACAAAAACACGACCTTGGACGCAGGTGTTCAAATCTACGTGGTATGGAGGAAAGGGGATATTGTGGTGGCTGTGTCTAAAAATAACTTTTAACGACAAAATTTTGGAGGGGAGAGAAAGGTTGGTTCAAAAACCAAGCACATTTTGTAGAAACACAAGTAGAGACGGACAGACTAACAGATAACCATCCATACTTGACTGAAGCATGACTGAAATGACTTTATGGTAGGAAATTTGAATTGAAAATAAAACTAGGCAGTGATTGGCCACAGACAATCATATCATTAGCGCTCAGACGCGAAAGTGGGGTCATTTCTCAATAGTTGTTCAGTGATAGACACAGATTTTAAAGTGTGGTGATTTCCATATGAAAGAAAGAGAAAGAAAGTTAGGGACGCCATACTATAGCCAGCAGCTCAGCTGAGTTTTGCTAGCAATTCTGTGTTATTTATTCATAATCTGGTAAGATTGAAATTATTTCCTTATATATTTTGAATATTGTTTCATGTTCGAGTGATTTGATACTGCCATATCGAAATCTAGCCTTACAAACAAGTAGGGATTTGCTCTAGACCCCCCGCCCTAGTCAGGGTCTAGGGACCAACAATGTACATAAACTCCAGCAAGGATTATGCAGGACAGATCAAGTGTTGAGAATAATGATACATATTACCTATCCTCTTTTAGGGCCAAAAACTAATAAACATTTTTCAGGATCTATAGTCTGGGAGGATCTATCTGATGTAAAACCACCATGGTAACTGTGCTGTTTGGTCAGAGAGATCTGACCTGTCTGTATGATGTGGTTGTTGTGTCACTGTTGTGTCCAGACGTGGGTAGAGAATAGATTTTGACACATGGCCCATACTTTGATTGCAGAGCTGCGAGTTTCTGTCGTCAACGAAGCAGGGTCTATTCAGTTGGTGACTTTATTCGAGTGTATCTGTGCAGTATTTGTGACAGAGACCACCATTATTGCCCGCCAGCACGGAGAGGTGGGACCACCTGATTTCAGCACCAGAGCGACAACTACCAGATGAGTGAGCCTCTGGTCTGCTGGACTTTCACCAACGCCCTTTAGTTACTAAGAACCCCATAAAGATTCCCACCATTTTCTGGGCACTGTGTAGTCAATATAGACAGGTGTGATGAGGCCACCCCAACAGCACAAACAGTACTATCCTCCCAAGTAGATGAATACTAGAACATTTTAATAAAACTAACTAGTATAGTACATATATATGTACACTATTGCATTTATGATATAATATTCTATGCATTTCTTTTCATAATCTCTAAATCCTTTTAAGTTCTGGTCAACCTAAAAAATTGACACAGAACAAAATAAATGTAATATACTTTTATCAAAATTTTTACACACGTGAGTTAGTTCAGTGTATTTTAACAATTATTAATATTATTAGTCTTGTTACATATCTGTGGGTATATTTATAATCCATTACACCATACTACATAGCATAACCCTAGACACTTTACGTAGCCACATTCATTAAAAAAATTAAGTGTGAGGTCGTAGTGGTAGCAAGAAAGGCCTTCTGACAATTCTCAACTACATTTTACCTCAGGAGCCTTCACAGCTGGCCTCATACAATTACATTTAGTAATATCATCATCATACAATACCATCAAACACCACTACAATATTGGGGTCTTGTCCAGGGATAATTAGCCCAACAGTAATATTAGGATCTCCTGGTGGGAGAAATAAAAGTAGGGAAATAAATTGTAAAATTTCCCTTAAAATTAAAAGTGTCCCTGCAGATAAAAGTTGGTGAATCTTCACAGCCAGTAATAATTAATTAGTTAACTGGTTAGTTAGAATTAGTTAGACTATAGTCATAAGAAGTACTTAGTGTATTTACTGGTTAGAAATTTAGCTTGTATATTATTATATTGTCTAAAAAGTATGGCGGAGCTGGCAAAATTTAGATCAGCTGCTGTGCTCACCGCGAAGGAGATGGGAATGGATGGTCAAATTTTAATTCAATACGTAACGACTGAATGTGATAAATATATTGAACGGGAAGAAAGGAGGTTAGTTGAAGAGAAGAGGTTAGAGGCTGATAGAGAAATTAAGAGGCTGCAGATTGAGGCAGAAGAAAAAAGGTTGACTGCCGCAAGGGAGGCAGAAGAAAAACGACAGCAAAGGGAGGCAGAAGAAAAAAGGTTGACTGCCGAAAGGGAGGCAGAAGATAGAAGGTTGCAGAGGGAGCACAAATTACGACTAAGGGAGCTGGAATTACAAGGCCAGGCTCCTGAAAATGGTGCCAGCCCTTTTGCCTCAGATGCTACGCCCAGTCTGGGAGCCTCAAACTCAGCTATGGGGTTTCATTTAGACCATTTTGTTGAGAAAGACGATGACATAGAGGGGTACCTAGGACGTTTTGAGTTATTAGCTACTACATATGGGTTAGAGAGAGAGAGGTGGAGCTTAAAGCTATCACAGGGATTGAGGGGTACTTCTTATGAAGTATTTGCTAAAATGAACAGGGAAGACCAAGACAATTATGACATGTTAAAGCAGGCTTTGTTATTAAGGTACGAGAAGAATGGTGAATTTTATCGTAAGAAATTCAGAAATGCTAAACTGTTGTCTGGAGAGACATACCATCAATTCTCTGCTAGACTAGAAACCTATTTGGAGAAATGGACGGCTCTGGGGAAGACCCAAGACCTTAAAGAAATGATCATGATTGAGCAATTGAGAGAGTCCATGGCTCCAGACATGAGAAAATTTCTCATGGAACAAGGTGCAGAGAAGTTGGGGGAAATTTTAAATGTTGCTGAGAGGTATCAGGCAGCCCAGGCAGAGGTAAGTGGTGCTAAGAAGAAGCACATAGACAATTTTAAAGCTCCACAGCAATTTAATAAATTTGATAATAGAGAGCAGGGAAATAAAGGTAGGACAAATTTTGAGCGGCCAAGAAATGACTATCGCGACAGAAACTCACAGTTCAATGACCAAAAGTTCAATGAAAGAAAACCGTTGAACCAAGGAAAAAGATGGTGTAAATGGTGCAAGAAGGATAACCATAACACCGAATTTTGTAGAAGGAAACCTTCAAACATTGCTGCAATGAAGTCGGGGACGCGAAGATTAAAGGGTAATCCTAATGGACAACAGGAACCTTATCACCCCCCAGTTTGTGAGGATGTTATTTGTAATGGGGTCACCATAAGGTGCCTTTATGATACAGGTTTGGATTATGATTCAGTTGTGAAGTCTAGCCTAATGGACCCAAGTCAGTATACCACAGAAACAGTGGAAATACAAGGGGCGACTAAGGACATACCACTCATGACACTTCCCATCGCAAGGATAACGGTGAAAACTCGCTATGTGGAAGGAGAAATCAGAGCAGCAGTGATAGATGAACCAATCTACCCTCTGATATTAGGGTGTAGATACGTCTTCTTGGGGAACCCCGAGAAACCTGTGATCATGGCGACAGTGCAGACCAGGTCACAGAAGAAGGAGGAAGAAGGTGAACCTATAAATGCTCATCCAGAGGAGATGAGGAAGGCGCAGGCTGAGGATAGGACACTCAAGCCCTGTTTTAAAAAATTGCCCAAATGCCACACACCTCCGAGCAAAGGGGAATATTTCATGAAGAACAAACTCTTATACAGGAAGGCCGGAACTGGAACAAATGGTCACAACCAGCTGGTTCTTCCCACTTCATATAGAGATAAAGTGATGGAACTCGGGCATGCGATTCCCTTCAGTGGTCACATGGGGATCAGCGCCACAGGACAGCGTATAGCTTGTCATTACTTCTGACCAGGGATAACGGAGGATATAAAAAGATATGTCAAATCCTGCCCAGAATGTCAAAGGGTAGCTCCAAAGCACTGGACTGCTCCTGCAACTCTAGGGGAAATGCCCATAGTGGGAACACCTTTTGAGAGGGTTGCAGTGGATATTGTAGGACCTCTCACTCGGACCAAGAGGAGGAACAGTTACATCCTTACTCTGGTGGACACTTGTTCTATGTGGGGAGAGGCGGTAGCCCTGCCATCAATTGATTCAAAACATGTAGCAGAGGCACTACTTACAATATTTACCCGATTAGGATTCCCACATCAAATCTTGACGGATAATGGATCTCAGTTCAAGGGGAAACTAACGGAAGAAGTTTTTAAGCTATTTCAAGCCAGGCACTTTCATTGTAGTCCGTACCATCCACAAGGGAACGGCCAGGTAGAGAGGTTCAATGGGACTCTCATTTCTATCCTGAGAAAGCTGGCACACGAAAAACCGGATCTGTGGGATCAATTCCTGCCCGCCGCATTGTTTGCGTATCGGGAGGTACCACATAGTTCAACCGGGATGGCTCCCGCAACTCTGCTATTTGGGAGGCCAATAAAAGGTCCATTAGAAGCGTTATTAAGGACCTGGACAGATGAGAAGGCGGAAGAGACTGTTACCTCATCGTATCAATATGTGAACGAACTGACCACTCGTTTGAAAGCTGGATGGAAACTGGCAAATGATAATTTGAAACAAGCCAGGAAGAAACATGCAGCATATTTTAATAGGAAGGCAAAGGACAGGGAACTGGCAGTCGGAGAGAAGGTGCTGCTTCTACTACCCGGAAGCCAGAATAAATTACAAATTGGTTGGCAAGGTCCATATACGGTTCTAGAGAAGGTGTCTAGAACAAACTATAAAATTGACAAAAAGGGGAAGGAAAAAGTTTATCATGTAAACCTGTTAAAGAAGTATCTGGACAGACCACTCCAGGAAAGTACCCCCTTATTGACCTTGGCTATTGCAACCCAGATGCAAAAAGAACCACTCACCTCACATGAATACCCATTACATCCTTGTGAAACAGCAGCACAGGTAAAAGTCAGTAAGCACCTGACTAAAAACCAGAGGGAGAGAGTTCAACAAGTTCTGGAGGAACATACAGATGTATTAACAGATAAACCAGGCCATACAAATTTGCTACAGTATGACATGAAACTGGTAGACTCAAACCCAATCTGTATGAGAGCCTATTCTATTCCGTTCGCGAAGGAGAAGGCATTGAAGGAAGAAATAGAGTATTTGTTGAAGGAGGGGATTATTTCGCACAGTGAATCATCTTTTAGTTCTAGTGTCGTTTTGTTGAGAAAACCGTCTGGGGAACACAGACTGTGCATAGATTACAGGAAACTGAATGCTGTCACAGAAGGACAAGTGGATCCATTACCAGACACAAAACAGTTATTTGCCAGACTGAACAAGGCAAAATACTTTTCAAAGGTGGATCTTAGTAAAGGCTATTACCAGATCCCAGTGAAGCCTGAAGTGAGACCTTATTTGGCTTTTAGCACTTCGGATGGACATTATGAATTCAATATGCTACCATTCGGACTGAAAAATGCTCCGAGTGTGTTTTCAAGGATGATGCGAAAATTGTTGGAACCCCTGAATAACCCCTGTATCACAAATTTCATGGATGATATTCTCGTCGCCACCGAGACATTTGCAGAACACATTGAAGCTCTGGAGATGTTGTTTGATAGACTTCGGGAGGCAAACTTAACTGCTAGGCCAACAAAATGTTGTATTGGATGCAAAGAGTTGGAATTCTTGGGACACACTGTATATCAGGGTAATATGACCCCTGATCCTAAGAACTTGGAAAAACTGCAGAGAGCACCTAGGCCGCAAACAAAAAAGGACGTGCGATCATTTGTGTCGTTATGCGGATTTTATCAGAAATACACCAAGAATTTTAACGCTATTTGTGCTCCTCTGACTGTTTTGACTCGCAAGGGACTTCCAGATAAAATTATTTGGACTGCACAATGTGAACTAGCGTTCCAAGAGTTAAAAGAAAAACTCACTAGCAAGCCTATTCTCAAACTGCCTGATTTGACACAGGACTTTGTCTTAAGAACCGATGCAAGTAATGTAGGACTCGGAGGGGCTTTGTTGCAAAGATCATCTTCACCTGATGGGGAACTGAAACCAGTCGCTTATGCAAGCCGTAAATTGAATGTCGGTGCAGATTTCCTCAGTCGGCACCCCTGTGATCAAAATTAGAGTAGTGGCAGACGTGAGGAGTAATTTTACCTATGTGTATCGCTGGGTTTGGAACTTGCCATAGGCATGTTTTCAAGTGGGGAGATGTGTAGTGAAATTGACAGAGATACAACGGTAAAATCCCTCCAAAGATAACATTTAAGGATAAAAACATAATGCGTAGGCTGCTGATGTACATGATCGCCTAGACCGCGGGTCATCATCCTCCATAATAATTGACTTGCTAGACAGGAGGGGAACGGCGGATCAAAAAGAAAAAAAATATGACTGGAAAGGCTAAGGAGACGCAATTGGGGGGGAAACGGAGAAAAGTCACGTTTCCCAAGTTGACATAAAAAGTAAGCAACTCGACTGAAGGGACCCTAGATATGTTACGCCACAGTCATTTATTGGACGCTTTTGCGATACCAGGCTTTTGATTTGAATGGAGCGGTAAAACGCAGATGTTAGGAATATTACAAAAATTAAAAAGTAACTTTTCTTTAATATTAATGTTAGGAATATAAAAATTAGCTGGCCGGATGGCCTATTCTGAGCAGTGAACTAAGATGGTCTTAATTTTACAAACGGATAGATAATATTGAAGATAATGACAAAAGACAGTGTAGTTCACATCATCGACAGACTGTGTTGAATAAAAAAGTGTCGCAATTTGCACACAAAAACACGACCTTGGACGCAGGTGTTCAAATCTACGTGGTATGGAGGAAAGGGGATATTGTGGTGGCTGTGTCTAAAAATAACTTTTAACGACAAAATTTTGGAGGGGAGAGAAAGGTTGGTTCAAAAACCAAGCACATTTTGTAGAAACACAAGTAGAGACGGACAGCCTAACAGATAACCATCCATACTTGACTGAAGCATGACTGAAATGACTTTATGGTAGGAAATTTGAATTGAAAATAAAACTAGGCAGTGATTGGCCACAGACAATCATATCATTAGCGCTCAGACGCGAAAGTGGGGTCATTTCTCAATAGTTGTTCAGTGATAGACACAGATTTTAAAGTGTGGTGATTTCCATATGAAAGAAAGAGAAAGAAAGTTAGGGACGCCATACTATAGCCAGCAGCTCAGCTGAGTTTTGCTAGCAATTCTGTGTTATTTATTCATAATCTGGTAAGATTGAAATTATTTCCTTATATATTTTGAATATTGTTTCATGTTCGAGTGATTTGATACTGCCATATCGAAATCTAGCCTTACAAACAAGTAGGGATTTGCTCTAGACCCCCCGCCCTAGTCAGGGTCTAGGGACCAACAATGTACATAAACTCCAGCAAGGATTATGCAGGACAGATCAAGTGTTGAGAATAATGATACATATTACCTATCCTCTTTTAGGGCCAAAAACTAATAAACATTTTTCAGGATCTATAGTCTGGGAGGATCTATCTGATGTAAAACCACCATGGTAACTGTGCTGTTTGGTCAGAGAGATCTGACCTGTCTGTATGATGTGGTTGTTGTGTCACTGTTGTGTCCAGACGTGGGTAGAGAATAGATTTTGACACATGGCCCATACTTTGATTGCAGAGCTGCGAGTTTCTGTCGTCAACGAAGCAGGGTCTATTCAGTTGGTGACTTTATTCGAGTGTATCTGTGCAGTATTTGTGACAGAGACCACCGTTATTGCCCGCCAGCACGGAGAGGTGGGACCACCTGATTTCAGCACCAGAGCGACAACTACCAGATGAGTGAGCCTCTGGTCTGCTGGACTTTCACCAACGCCCTTTAGTTACTAAGAACCCCATAAAGATTCCCACCATTTTCTGGGCACTGTGTAGTCAATATAGACAGGTGTGATGAGGCCACCCCAACAGCACAAACAGTACTATCCTCCCAAGTAGATGAATACTAGAACATTTTAATAAAACTAACTAGTATAGTACATATATATGTACACTATTGCATTTATGATATAATATTCTATGCATTTCTTTTCATAATCTCTAAATCCTTTTAAGTTCTGGTCAACCTAAAAAATTGACACAGAACAAAATAAATGTAATATACTTTTATCAAAATTTTTACACACGTGAGTTAGTTCAGTGTATTTTAACAATTATTAATATTATTAGTCTTGTTACATATCTGTGGGTATATTTATAATCCATTACACCATACTACATAGCATAACCCTAGACACTTTACGTAGCCACATTCATTAAAAAAATTAAGTGTGAAGTCGTAGTGGTAGCAAGAAAGGCCTTCTGACAATTCTCAACTACATTTTACCTCAGGAGCCTTCACAGCTGGCCTCATACAATTACATTTAGTAATATCATCATCATACAATACCATCAAACACCACTACAACCATGAAGGAGTCATAGGAGGAAGATGAAACTTGGCACATTTAAAGTTCATCATATTTGCACTGAATGTGTGAAGTACGCGTTTGTTTCTTCAATGGGTTTTCCCGCTACGGTGCACGGCGCAATGTACCCTATTGACCGGATCTGCTGCTCCAAAGATTTGACAAAACAATGGAAAAGAAGGAGGCCAGAGCTGTGATAAAATTTCTGATGTTTCAGGGAAAAACACCTACAGAAATACACAGGGAGATGGAACCAGTGTTTCGTGATTCTTGTCCTTCATATACTTCGGTAAAAAACTGGTGTCAACAGTTTAAGTGCAGCCGCTCAAATGTTGCTGATCTGCCAAGATCTGGTAGACCAGCCTCAGAGTGCAACGATGAAAATGCAACAAGAGTGAAGAAAATCATTGACCAGGATCGAAAAATGACAATTGTGGAGATAGCTAGTAGAGTAAAACTAAATGAAAGAACAGTTTATAGAATTTTACACAACAGACTGAACATGAGAAAAGTGAGTGCACGCTGGGTTCCACGACTGTTGACACGTGAACAGAAGCAAACGAGGGTAAATTGCTGTCAAAATTTGCTCAAAAAGTGTCAGTCAAAAAATTTTTTGGAGACCATGGTGACAGTAGATGAGACTTGGGTACACCATTATGACCCCGAATCCAAAATTGCCAGCATGCAATGGAAAACCCCGGGCTATCCAACACCTGTCAAGCCAAGAGCGCAGAAATTTGCAGGAAAAGTGATGCTGACTGTTTTTTGGGACGGCAAAGGTGTCCTTTTGAAAGATTATCTTCTTCGTGGCAACACAGTTAATGGACAGTGCTATGCATATCTTCTCACCAAACTAAGAAAGTTTGTGACCAGGAAACGAGGGATAACGCGCACTCAAAATCTTTCTTTGCTTCAAGACAACGCGCCCTCTCACTGTGGTGGATTTGATGTTATGAATTGTTGTAGGTATTATTATATTTGTATTAAATGAGATTAGCTATGAAGGTCCCTGAATATACCCAATAATATTGTGAACTTTTCAGGGTACCTTTCCACTACCACCTTTTTATCTCATTCAAAATGTATTTATATTAGTATATTAAATGACTTCGTGTTGTGTCTAGGGTTATGAATGTAAAGTGTAATGTACACTAATTCACAAACATACAAACAAATAGTTTATTATTCACAACAGCACACAGTACTACCACAATAACATACAAACGACACTCTAAAAGGCTATCTTATTTAAGACTGTGGTTGAATTTTGTGTAAATAAGATTTTTACAGTTTTATTATCCTGATTCAAATTTATTTGTAATCAGGACTGACAATTTAAAAGTGAAATCAAAATAATTATTTACATCAGTCAAATAGCACAATAGATCCTTTGTCCATATATATAATATTTTTCTAATATACGTCTGTAGTGTTCTCCTACTTTAAGGTAATACTGGTGGTACTACTAGGTTGTTGTTTTAAATCATGTCCTTTTGGAAATGTTTGTTTCTATTTTGTCACTTGTGGAACTATTACATATTTGTCCCAGTTTTATTCACTGTCATTAGATCGTTCTTTTAAAGTTCTGTAGTTGAGCTTTCAGGTGCCGAACGAGAACTTATCTTTGCAGTAGAACACAGGTTGAACCTTTCCTCTGCTCGCTTGACAATCTGTTCCCTGTTTGATAGGCAATGGCCACTAGCATTGGCTCGCAGTAAACAGGCAGAGTCCTGAATCAATCAATTTTCAAGCGTTTGGTACCACATTAACGTCAGTACCCAGGACCTCTGAAATGTGAAGGTATGCATCCTTCGTAATATCTAGCATACACTAATAGTCCACAGTTAAGGACATGTACATTACAAACAAACAAAAGGATCATATCCTTATACAAACCTATGCCACCATTTTCTTTTGATGTGACAATGTACACCAGTATTCCTTTCCCTAATAGTTACAACGCCACTGCAATTCCAGCTGTAATCTCTTCCATATAATAGGATATGTGTTATGCTCCTTTATGACAATCATACATATTCTTGTAGTTTTACACCTCTCTGACAGTCTATCACATGGTAGATCAATCTTTAGGCTTTGCCTCATGTTTGCTTTAGACCCACTCATGCCCAGACATATATTATTATTTCACATTCAATTTTTACATAAAATAAAGGTTAATAAATGTCAATCTTACGACAATTTTCAATGAAATATACACAGAGACGATGACTGACACAGTTTCGATCTGTTTTATTGCCCAGGCTGCTTAGAACTTGTATTTTAAAGCACAGCCTGCTCTCATCTATCACTGTTGAAAATTTTCTTAGAAATGGCGTCCTCCCCAACGCTTATTCTGACAATATCGATTCAGTTAGCCAATCGCTATTAATATCACAAGGGTAAACAGTCTTTTTTCAAAAAATATCATTCAAACTTTTCCTACGTTACTAGGTTATTTATGTTTATTCAAAGGTCAGCCAATAATATTTAGTCTCACTTCAAATGCCACCCAATCAGATTCACTGTACTATCCTAGCCTATCTGTCACCTACTTTTTTCCCAAAAAATATGCGATCCAATCTAAGCAGATATGACTTGACCTGACAGTATCTCTGATCTCTATGTATTGTTTTATCAATATTTAATTAGTTAAGGGACTATTTATATAACTAATAACATATTCTTGGTCAGCAAGTCTTCAGGTACACGAATCTACAATATTTAAGGGGCTATGTGGTTTGGTTCAAAAATTCTATCTTTTTTTCTATGTTGGTTGTTTATTTTTAAACTACCTCCTGTTCACTTCTTTTCTCATGTACTTACGAGATAATTACGAGAGCTTAGGTCATTCATAATAAGAGCTTAACATGTTTACATGACCGAGGTGGCCACAATTCTTACTTTTTCATTGTATTTGGGGAAACCTCTAAGGCAAGGCTTGCCCCTGTGCTAGTGTTGGCTTTTAGTTTAAAATCAATGCGAAACGAATTAGCATTTCATCTATCCTTGCCCCTCCTCGTTCCACAATGCGTTTTAGGCAAATATTTTCGTAGAACTAGGAAAAGTGGGTGTTTATGTCAAGGACGAATTTGAAAAATTTGGTACCGTTTTGTTCGGCTATTCGTTAGCAAATAATAATCTGAAGGCGTAGGCGATACCAACCGTTCTAGCAGAAAATTATTTTGTACTTTCTTATCTTTGCCTTTATGCCCTATATTGTTATATACTAATTTAGATATTGTATTTAGAAGTCACTACACTCACAAAGCACGGCTTGTGCAGCTAGCAGCCAACGATTTGAATATTCTCCAGATTTGGCTCCATCAGACTTTTTTCTATTCCCAAATCTTAAAAAACAGCTAAAAGAAAATCATTTTGACAGCGATGAAGAGGTTATACTGGCATGTGATGACTGGTTTAGTTTGAAAAATAGGGTGTTCTATTCCCAAGGTCTTTTCAAGGTCAAGCAGAGATGGCAGAAGTGTGTCAATTCAGACGGTGGCTATATTGAAAAGGAATAAACACTATACAAAATTTCAGCTCTCTGTGACATGTCCTTCATGGTCAGGCCCAAGACTTATGTCAATCCCCTTGTATATATATATATATTTATTTATATATTTATTTATTTATTTATATATATATTTATTTATTTATATATCTTTTTTCATATAAATGTAATGTGTGGAAAAACTAATATTTAATTATTACTTAAAATCATATTTCTGTCATATCGTTCACAAATTTATTTATTTGCTAACGAGATGGCGAATTACTGACTCATAATAACTGGCCGTCTATTCTCATTGTATACAGTAACATGTATGAAGCATTTATGTTCTGCTTTTCGGCGCATTTGATAACAATAATATAAATGATTCTCAAAACTTCTTTTCCCATCTTTTACTTGTTACGGAGTATTACATTGTAAACTGGTTCACGTGCCATTTTATTGATACAGCTAATTCGAGTTGCTTTTTCAATCTCATATATTGTTTAACATATTAACTTTTTTGTTTTCAGGAGACACAGAGGTTGGAGTGTCATAACACGACATTGATGTCAGAGATCAAACAGCTGCACCAGGAGCGCGAGCAACTCACGCGCATTATTCAAAGCCACGCAAGTATATGCCCGCTGACTCCTCGACAGAGCCCTGTAACTATTTCTCGAGAAAGTCCCTTACCAGGTCCTATTCGGGAATCCCCGCTGACTTTGCCCTTATCGTCAGGTAATATCATTGCTGTAAGTCCAGTTCTGGGGAAAAGTTCGGTGCTACGGCAAAGCCCTGCTCTCTTGGTTCCCTCAACCAGGGAGAGTCCAGTACCGTTGCTCATTATTAATCCAGGCGGGGAGGCTTCTGTCTCGGCCCCGATCATTCCCAGCAGCCCTGTTCCTATGTCAGGTCGGCCCAGAAAAAGCCCAGTCTCTCTGCTACGGATCATCAGCCAAAGTCCAGTTCCAGGGGACAAAAGTGGAGTCAAAAGCCCAATATCTTTCGGATCTCCACCCAAACAGTGCAAGCACTCCATTCCTCCTCGTCTCAATCTGGCTGGTCCAAAATCAGTTATTCCTATACTACCAAAACCTGCCCCAACAGCTTTTCTTAACTCCCCGTCACCC
The DNA here is from genome assembly GCA_024509875.1 of Oreohelix idahoensis. Classification (NCBI taxonomy): domain Eukaryota; kingdom Metazoa; phylum Mollusca; class Gastropoda; order Stylommatophora; family Oreohelicidae; genus Oreohelix; species Oreohelix idahoensis. The sequence continues at coordinate 22,900 of JAMPIV010004057.1, forward strand.
AAAACCCCCAAGACGATTTTAACTAGCCCTCTGCCCATTGCCCCTAGCCCAGTCTCCAGTGGCCGGACTATACACGCTAGTCCAATTTTCTTCAGGGAGGGTTGTTTCACACCCTCGGGTCAAGGTCGACAGGTCAGTCATAGCCCGATATCAGTTTCAAGCAGCAGTAGTAGTTCCACTCCTGGCAGGATCGCACAGCAGAGTCCAGTTTTCTTCGTCGACAAAGCACCAAGCTCATCGCAGCATAGTTCTCACTTCCTCCAGCCGCTGTCTACATCCTCCATCTCGTCTACATCCTCACTTGCCTCACTACTGCGCCAAGAAAGTCCTCTCTCGGTACTCAGCAACAGCAGTGGGACCTCCAACGCTAGCAGCGTCTTCTTCAGCAATACCATAAATCTCAACGGCAGTACCAGTGCTAACACGGAAAGCAATGCCGTAATCATCAACAACGACAACAGCAATATATGCGATAACAGCAACATCTTCAGCAATCCAAACAGTGTCCCAGACAAGCCGCCACGATCTGTTTATTCTTCCTCATCCCAAAGTTCTTTTCTAGATAACCCGGACGATAATGTCCTCTGTCTCGAGGACATAGAGAAGAGCGCTTCTGGTTTTGAAGCTCGAGATGACCTCCTGGATTTTATGGATATCCAAGCTTTGCTAGAACTGAGTGCTGACCACAGTGGAAATCCTCTTAGTGACCTGAACTCTGACCAACCTGGCTGTTCCGTCGACTGTGACAGGATGGAGGATCTTGGAATTGTTGACAGCGATGACGTGGTTAGTTCTGACATTTGCCGGAACAGCAACGTTCTGGCAGAGCCAGGTCCACCTCAGAGTACAAGCATAAGCTCCCTGTCAAACGTACATGCGCAAGATCAGAGTTTGTTTCAACCCTTAGTGAATCCGACCGTAAAAACATTATCTTCTGTTGATTTTGACCAACATACCCACGTGAATGAAAGTTGTGCCATCCTTCGCCACCTTGGACATTCCCATGGCATTGACCCCAATCTTTGTCACAACCGTAGCGTGGTCACGAACCGTAGTCCTGGTCAGTGTGAAAGCTTCTTTGCAAGTGAACATAATAAAACATTTAGAAATATATTTCCTACTTCAGCTTGTGACATCGCGCGGCGGTGGCAGCATAAGTGAAGAAAATTTAATGTCTCGGACCAATCATCAGTTCACCTGAGCTATACTTAGCAAACGATCATCATCCGTTCGTGGACTATATTTAGAAACCAATCTTCTGTAGATTTTTCAATCCATCATTCTGTCAACCCAGAGTTTAAGCAGAAATCAGAATCGTAAATAACCTTAAAAACGTTACACCGACACCAAATAATGTCTTACAAGAAGACATACAACGGAAAGCCTGTTGATTCTTATAATACGTCTGCAATTATATGAACGAGTCAGCTAACGAGACACACTGATATATCTGACGTCGAAATCAAACATCAGTAAAACAGCCACGGATTTTCATAAGGAATTTTTGACTCATAATGACACTTGATCACACATGTACTTGTCACTTGATCAGAGGGTTATAATTTTATAATACTGCTATGTTGAATTTGCGCAATGCAAATTTTGGTACTTGTTAAAAAATTCGTGTGGAATTTTCGACCTGCTTGATATACCTATGGAACATACTGAGTTAACATCATCGTTTCAATTTTCACCTGCCACAACTCAGGAGACATTTCTTGCTGAATTCCTGCATTTGGCAAATCACTTTATTGTTTGTTTTCTTCTTGCACTATTACTTTGCTACCTCCTATTCTGTACTGTTTATTCCCATTTATAACATACTGTTTATTACTACTTTGTACTGTTTATTATCGCATTGATATCAGTTAACTTAAAAAAAAAAAGTGGCCACTTCCAGGCCAAATCAAGCAACATTAGTTTGGTCACATTTTTAAAAAAATGCTCAAGGCCGTTGAGGTTTTAGGCAACCGATGCTTTTGCCTAAGGGCCTTGCGCTTTTGAAGGCCACGTATGCACAAATACATGCTTGTCGATACTCCAGGAGCTTTTTTTTAAAAGTGTAGGAAGATGAGGTGCACTGCGGTTAGACGTGGTGAAGGGTGGGTGAATAAAAAAAGGAAGACGAAAGGTAATCCATCTTACTAGGTCAAAAGACAAAGAAAATTGCCAATGTTGCGGCCACAATGCCTTCGTCAGGGAAAGTAAAGAAAGCAGGGCTATGTAAGAAACAGCAGACAATAAATTAAAAATGGATACAACCCGCAAGACCTGCTTGCGATCATGGCCTGCGAGTTGGTCAGAAATTGTGCAATTAGTTTATTTAAGTGGGGCCTCGCATGTTCACGGTTGACTACAGCCTCACACAATCTAGAACTGCAAATGGCTCAAGGTCACGGATCATGAATTTTATTATTATTAATGTTGGTTTTTTTGTACTCAACTAATATTATTTACATCTTTTATGCTTTATTTCCGTTGTGTCTTCTATCACTGTGTCTGTGCCCTTGTCCATTCTCCTTTCGTAAGAGTCACAGAAGTGGTCACAAACTCAATAGTGTTAAAATATACGCATATATTATGCGAGAAATTGACATATGGATACGAATTGTATACCTGTTACGTATTATAGGGAAAAAAGGAAAGATAATTCACAAGACAAGATTGAGGGTTGCTGTTCATGTTTAGGTGTCATTCCTGAGTATACACCGACGTTTGAACATGATAGAGTAATCTGCTATTTCCTTCAGTATAACAATTTGTTGTTTAGTTCACACAAATGTTGTGAACCTTTCAGCTTAACAGTTTGTTAAGTTCACAAAATTTATATGCATCTTTTAATATAACAATTTATTGTTAAGTTCACACAATTTATATAAATCTTTCAGCTTAACAATCTGTTAAGTTCACAAAATTTATAAAAATCGTTCAATACACTAATGTGTTGTTAAGTTTACAAAATGTGTATGAAATTTGTTTTTGCTTTTTTATTGTTACAATTTTTCTGTAAATATTTGAGAACTACAACTAAAAACAGTCTGAATGGCACCTTTCACAGTATGAGAATGTGCACAATTGAAAACCTTTCGACAACATAGCAACAATTGAACAAAATATGTAAAATGGTGTGACAAGATCACCAATGTAGAACTACTGATGACAAGAAGCAAACACATTCAATTTGGACAAGAGGTAAGAACATTAGAATAGAACCAGGCCAGGAGGAAGACAGCCGATAGAACAGTATGGCCCTCTCTCTTCTAAAGCTCTACACCTCACGGTAGAAGAGGAACTACTAATTAAGTAAGTAAGGTAAGAAGAAAACGTTCATGCTAGGTAGGACACACATTAAAGAAATCTGTTGATAGCAGTACAAGGTAGTACTTGTGGTGGGATCCCCTGAGTAAGAGAAGTATCATCATCATGTTCCTTTTCACTCCTTATGGCGCATGGAACCACCATTACATCTGGTCGTCCTTGCAAGCAGACGGTACTAAACATTCACATGCTCTTGTACTGATGGTTTATGTTGCCTTTTGTTTAACATAATGAGCTTCCCAGCCTCATTGCACATCTCATATATGTTGCCTTTTACGGCTCTGCCAAAGGGGGTATTAGCTCTGTTCTTTAATTGTGTCATAAGACCCCCTTCCTCCCACCTGTGGTACACACGTAGAAGAGAAGTATAGAAAGACTAAAAACAACACGGAGAAGAGAACAGGCATGAAAGAAATAATACATGGAAAGACGTTAAACGGATGGGACGCAATAAGAATGTTTGGAATAAATATGTTCAAGGCCCATACTCCTAGAACGGCCGAGAGGTAATCAATGAAAGAATAAATGTCATTCCTCAAACACTCGGAAATTTACATGATAGAGCAAATACCTTGTAAATGTTATCAGCTGTTTCTGTCAACGTAACAGTTTTATTATTAAGTTTGTAAAATTTGTATAAAACTTATTTTAGTTTTTACAAGTTTTCTGTAGATATGTGAAGACTACAATTGAAAAACAAAAACAAAACAAAAACAGAGTCTTACCTTTCACATTTTTCAGAAATCGCGAGTTCGTCTTACACCTTTCAACTTCCAAAAGAGCATAGACTTTCAACAAACGTATACCAAGTATTCGCAAATTGGAAATCGCAAATTGAGACCTCAGACCTTTTTAAAAATATAACGAAGTTGTATTTGTTAAAGTACAATTATTATTGGTCATGTAAAACAGTATGGCAAGATGACCAATGTGGAACTGATGACAAGATGACCAATGTGGAACTGATGAAAAGATGACCAATGTGGAACTGATGACAAGATGACCAATGTGGAACTGATGACAAGATGACTAATGTGGAACTGATGACAAGATGACCAATGTGGAACTGATGACAAGAACAAGACAGGTGCCAGTGGAACAAGATGTTAGAAGAAGATGCTGGAGATGGATATTTCACACACTGAAGAATCCTGTTGATACAAGGCAGACTAGAATCTCCAGGGTAAGCGAGGTATGAGGCAAGGGAGGGGGGGGGGGGGGGCAAAAACACACGGAGAAAGGAACTTAAGGAGATTAAAAGGGTAAAGACGACATGGAAAGGTCTTAAACCAGGCTTTCTTAAACTGTGTCCATTGAATCCTGAGTGGGGGGGGGGGGGGGGGGGGCGGTCCGTGTTCATAATTTAAAATGTAAATTATTAATTATAGTTTAACATACCATTTTTTCAAAAAATGGGTCCATAGCCTTCATTGGACAATCAAAGTGGTCTATAGCCTTCATTGGATAGCCAAAAGGCCCATAGTCTTCTTTGGATAATCAAAGGGGTCCATAGCCTTCATCGGTCAGTCAAAGGGGTCGACAAACTTCATTAGATAAACAAAGAGGTCCAAAGTCTTCATGGGACAATCAAAGGGGCCCATATCCTTCATTAGATAATCAAAAGGGCCCATAGTCTTTTTGGATAATCAAAGGGGTCCATAGCCTTCATCGGCCAGTCAAAGGGGTCGAAGGCATACACACAAATGTTAAGAAACCCTGCTGTTCACGGATGGGGCAGAACATTGACGCTTCGCAAAAATTTGTTGAAGGCGCATGCTGTTTACGGATCTGAAGTTTAATGATTATTATGGTGATATTTACGGGACCATGGTCGTTACGACATTTTAAAAAAAAAACTGACTAGAAAGCTTATCGCTGGATGTTGTGGAAAGGGACGTAACATGAAAAATTAACTTTTTGGGCTCCGAAACTTTTTTTCCATTGAAGTCTTCACTTATGATTCTCAGTGCTTGAAATGTACACACGTTATGCACACATTTTGTGTACACATTAGGTTAATGTGAACACTAAGCGATACGATTTGCCGATTAGAAGGCAAGATTTTACATTGCCCATGTTCAAAATTTGCGTGCATTGAATGTTGTTCTAGTTAGGCATATTTCTGCGTGTTTTCTATTGTTTTCTTATACTTTTTTATACATTGTTTGCAAATGTCAGTGGTGACTCGACTCAGCTATATTTGGTCATGGCAGAGAGAACATTCTGATAGTGATTATTTTTTTCACCTGGCATATCAGAGCCAGCCCCTGGCTATTGCAAATGTGACAACGAATTTTGGGCGTCAAGGTTCAGGGACGCCAAAACTATGCCACAGGAAAAAAAGAATTTATAGCTTCAGTTTCTGTCCGCGTAAATTTTGTTCCCTCCTATACCACATTTTTCATCATTATAACAAATGAGACAGCAATGGACAATATTTTTTAAGTGACGCCTTTTCCCTTATCATGTATATAATGTAAATACATATGTAGGGCCACGGGGTACCAAATAAATAATTGAAGCACAAATGGAGGCGGAACCCGGGGGGGGGGGTGGGGGGGGGGGATTTAGTGAACCCGTGTCGGCTCGGGGCGACTGAACCCCTAGGGTCATCCCTGCGCAGAGTTGTCATTTGAAAGTTTAAGAACTTCTTACGGCTCAGAGTGCCGTATGTAGTTCCTGGGATCTCTTACGAAAGAAAAAAAATATGACTATTGCTCCCTCAAACATGTCGTAAGAGGCCATTAAGACATATATATATATATATATATATATATATATATATATATATATATATATATATATATATATATATATATATATATATATATATATATATCATAACACATTGTGTTTCACTATATTAGTAACATTTGCTCATTAACTATCAATACACTTTAACAATTGCTGCCATGACTAGCTAAACCCACTATTGATTGTTCGTTGATTAGCGAGACGCTCCAATAATTATTCCTTGTAGCTAGACGCTTCGATAATTGTTCGTCCGTTAGTTATAAAGGCTCCAATAATTTTTCCTTGTAGCTAAATACTTCAAAAATTGTTCGTTGATTAGCTATACCAACACATAATTATTCGTTGGCTAGCTAAACACTTCAGTAATTGTTCATTATAGATAGACGATCCCATAATTGTTTGTTGACTATCTAAACGCTTCAGTAATTATTCCTTGGAGTTAAACGATCCAATAATTATTCATTGTAGCTAAACGCTACAATATTTGTTCGTTGTCTAGCTAAACACTTCAGTAAATGTTTTTTATAGCTAAAAGCTCCAATAATTGTTTGTTGACTAGCTAAACCTTTAATAATTGTTCCTATTAGATAAACGCTACAGTAGTTGTTCGTTGATTTGCTAGAAGCTCCAATAAATTGTTCCTTGTAGCTAGACGCTTTAATAATTGTTTGTTGTCTAGCTAGACGCTCTAACAATAGTTCCTTGCAGCCAAAAGCTACAATAATTTTTTTTTTTTTTTTTTTACTAGCTAAACGCTCCAATAATTGTTCCTTGTAATCTTCTTCTTCTTCTTCCTCGTTCGTCCTGAAAAAGACGTTGGTTGCGTTGTGTCTGTTTACAGCGGCGCTGCGATATCTGCGCCTTTCGGCCAGCACATCCGACTTCAGCACGGCATTTTTTGGGACCGGGTTTGCCTTCCCTCTTCGATCCCTACTCTCTCAGCCAGACTGCAGTGATGAAGCCTGTTTCCAGGACCACCAAGTAGAGGTGGAGTAGGTCTTGGTCAGCTCTGGTTCGCTGACCCTGACGCAAGCAGTCAAGCTATGGGTCGCTGACTGCATTCTCTATTGCTGCGTCTTTGGGTCCCGTTCCTTGTAATGAAACGCGTTTATTATTGCCCATTGACCAGCTAAGTGCAAATTTCTGCCCTCAAAGTCTAACTAAATCAGTCAGTTATTCTTTCAATAGCTAATAGTCTCAGCAATGTCTCGCTGGCTATTAAATGCTGGAAAATTGCTTGTTGATTAGTGAAATGATTTCATTTTTTTTTTTTTAGGAATATTTAAATGTTCCCTCATTTTTCGTTGCCTAGTACTTTAAAAAAAAAAAATGTTGCTTCATTTTGGCGAGGCACGTCCGTTCAACTTAGTTGGTTATATTAGGGCGTCAAAGAAGAATGTTTGATTACGTACGAGAGGGCAGAGTGACAGATCACGTAGCATAACACTTCAAAGTCTTTGTCAATCAAATTTTAGACCAAACATTCCATCATCAAAAGACAGCTTTTCATTTATGGTACGAAATAATGATCAGTAGTGATTCAGATTATAATTGGAATCATGCCGCAAAAAGCAGTGATGGGGTGTTGCATGAGATATGTATGAAGTTACAAACGTTTTGCTGACGGTGATCAAAAGAGCATCCCTGGAATCGATTTGCTCGAGGAATTAAAATAACTTGAGACGCCATCTGGAAGAAATTGAGAACACTTATTCTCCGAAAACAAAATGTTTAAAGTCATACGTTAAGTCTGATGGCACCTTTCTCAAATCAAAATGACTTCGTGGTTCTGGTAATTTTCTTTAAAGTGTTGCCAGTAGTAACAGTTGCAAAAGCTGAACGGAGCTTCTCAGAGTTAAAAATTCATTTTTTAAAAAAAAACGTATCTCCGTACAAAGATTACACAAGATCAGCTTGCTTAGTTGGCAACATTGTCAGACTAACACGCTGTTTTCCAAGGACTTGATCAAGAAGGGAAAATACAATCATTTGCAATGTTAAAACCAAACAGATGAATGGAACAAATAAAAAACACGTGTTGTGGACCCATTTTTATTTCTTACTTACTATATGTTTTTTACACAGATCTTCAACTGTTGTAGGCCTGTAGTAGTCATTTATGGAACTCCATTCTCATGAGATGGACAGACCACTTAATTTTCAGTCTCTCTATATTCTTGATGCAGGATGTCGTTCCTACAATTTTTTCTGATGTTATCATGTCTCTCCTGGTAACATTAATGGCTTTTCTTAAGCCTCATCTCAGAGGATGTAATTCTCCTCTCCTATACTTTGGTCAGTGACCATCTTTGACACTGATACTCCACTTTTATTGCTGTTACCAAATACTTTAAACAAAAACATAGAAAATAAATGTTACATAAGTTCTACTGCGTAGAATAAAATGTGATGTACAATGATCATTAATCAGTAATTTGTCATTTCGTTCACAATTTTTTTTATAACTTGGAGGATTACGGAGGACGAAAGAAGCTCCAGAGAGAAAGAGAACGCAGCATGGGATAGAGTGACAAGATGTCCACGACAGCAGTGGTCTCTGAAGTATAGAAAATATAGAGACTGTCGTAGGGGAAATTAAATATCGGTGCTACTAATAATGATGATGATGACAGTACATGCAGGTATGATACAAATGGGAAATATAGGATAGCATCTCATCATGTCAAACAAACTGCCTCAGAAACTACGGTTGCAGAAGTACAAGAAGTTTTTTTATCATAGACTTTCTTGGAGATCAATAACTAAAATGGCTGTACTACGTTTGGCCATGACATTTAGCCTGCTTAGAATAGCCATTAATCTTTTTGAAATGTTTGCCTCAGGATCAGCCATCCCTTCCGAATTTCTTCCATGGGTGAGGCACATATGTCCAAGATAAGACATTCTGACATGGTTAACTAAAACGTTTCACGTCTGCTTGCTCGACTTCAAATTGCTCCAACTCTGTCATGTTGCTACTTTTTGATTTCTCCTTTTTTTTTTTTTGGTCCTGGAAATGTATTTGGCATGGATTTAAACAATGTTTTTTCATACACGCATCTTCATCTTTTGTAAAATGTGTAATCCGTTCTCATTTCAATTTCGTGGTGTTCACCTTCTTTTGGAGCAAGCGAATGTTCAACTCTTTCTGCAGCACGCAAATGTCAAACACTTTCTCAGACAAGTTTGGTTAACATTTTTCTAGAGCAAGCAAATGTTCAACTATTTCTGCTACAAGTTAAGTGTAAAACTTTCTGCAGCACGCAAATGTCAAACACTTTCTCAGACAAGTTCGGTTAACATTTTAGAGCAAGCAAATGTTCAACTATTTCTGCTACAAGTTAAGTGTAAAACTTTCTTCAGCACGCAAATGTCAAACTCTTTCTCAGACAAGTTAGGTTAACATTTTTCTAGAGCAAGCAAATGTTCAACTATTTCTGCTACAAGTTAAGTGTAAAACTTTCTGCAGCACGCAAATGTCAAACACTTTCTCAGACAAGTTCGATTAACATTTTCTAGAGCAAGCAAATGTTCAACTATTTCTGCTACAAGTTAAGTGTAAAACTTTCTGCAGCACGCAAATGTCAAACACCTTCTCAGACAAGTTCGGTTAACATTTTTCTAGAGCAAGCAAATGCTCAACTATTTCTGCTACAAGTAAAGTGTAAAACTTTCTGCAGCACGCAAATGTCAAACTCTTTCTCAGACAAGTTAGGTTAACATTTTTCTAGAGCAAGCAAATGTTCAACTATTTCTGCTACAAGTTAAGTGTAAAACTTTCTGCAGCACGCAAATGTCAAACACTTTCTCAGACAAGTTCGGTTAACATTTTTCTAGAGCAAGCAAATGTTCAACTATTTCTGCTACAAGTTAAGTGTAAAACTTTCTGCAGCACGCAAATGTCAAACACTTTCTCAGACAAGTTCGATTAACATTTTCTAGAGCAAGCAAATGTTCAACTATTTCTGCTACAAGTAAAGTGTAAAACTTTCTGCAGCACGCAAATGTCAAACTCTTTCTCAGACAAGTTCGGTTAACATTTTTCTAGAGCAAGCAAATGTTCAACTATTTCTGCTACAAGTTAAGTGTAAAACTTTCTGCAGCACGCAAATGTCAAACACTTTCTCAGACAAGTTCGGTTAACATTTTTCTAGAGCAAGCAAATGTTCAACTATTTCTGCTACAAGTTAAGTGTACAACTTTCTGCAGCACGCAAATGTCAAACACTTTCTCAGACAAGTTCGGTTGACATTTTTCTAGAGCAAGCAAATGTTCAACTATTTCTGCTACAAGTTAAGTGTACAACTTTCTGGAGTCAGCAACTCTTTACACGCGACCTTGAAGTATAACTGGCAGCCTATTGTCCAATGGTAACAAGCGAGCAAGTGCTGTTGTGAGTGGCTGCGACTATTTCTGGGTCAAGCGAGTGCCCAGCAGAAATGGAGCAGGGCGTCCGATTGGCAGAGTATTTAGAGCGCTGACCTATCGCAGATATGGTGCCGGGTTCGAAATACAGCCCAGTCCACCCAGCTGTAAATCGGTTCATGACTCTGCTCTTGAATTAGGGAGGGAAAAGGCAGCGAATAAGGAAGCTGGTAACTCCATCACCCCTCCCAACGTTGCTGGACCTAGTATAGTGAAATCTCTAACACTTCATTCCCCTACGGCTGTATCTTCTATGGGACTGACTACCTTTACATTTTATGATGGGGCGGGGGGGGGGGGGGGGTTAAAGAAAATAAATATACGCTTACTTCGGACAAAAGACAAGAAAAAACCTACGGGCCACAAGACTTTCATCAGGGACAGATTAACGGAAAAAAAAAGAAAGTAAAGAAAGAAAGCGAGAAATAAAAAATATGAAAAATGAATATAAATACACCAGAAGATACGGCATGGGTAGACGCAAAATGGCTGCCACATCACTACATCCGGGGTTAAAGTGGAAAGACTAAGTGTTTCCTTCTGGTCTTTGTTAATTTCTTTCTCCCCGACGAAGACCTTGTGCCCGTAACATTGGTTATTTTCCTTGTCTTAGTAAGGCGTATTACCCTTTCATTTTGTTACCCCACCGCGTTACTACAGTCCGGACTCGTTTTCTTACACCCAACATTTTCTAGAGGGCACAGCTATCCATCTGACTGACCAATTAGGAATCTGAAGTCCACACAATCACGATGTCATTTGTCTTTGAAATTGACTATCATAAAATAAACTCTCTGTCATGCATGGATGTAGCTGAGTCCTGGGTACCATAACCTAGAACATTGAACCGACACCTGAAACGACCAGTTTCACAGGAATGTTTTTGGTAGATTAAGTAGTATCCTAGTTATGTAATATATAAGTAGTCTCCTAGTTATGTAATATAACGCATTTGATGGGTTTTTAAAATGATTTTTGTCTCAATCGCGTTTTTGATGCTTGATTTCCAAAGCGCGTTTTTGATAGTTTGTTTTCAGTACGCGTTTTTTGATGGTTTGTTTGTCAAAGCGCGTTTTTGCTGGCTTGTTTCTCAACAATCGCGTTTTTTATGGTTTGTTTGTCAAAGCGCGTTTTTTGCTTGTTTGTTTCTCAACAATCGCGTTTTTTGATGGTTTATTTGCAAAGAACGTAACTGATGGGTTTTTTTTTTTTTTTTTTTTTTAACAAAGCGTATTATTGATGGCTTATTTGTCAAAGCGCATTTTTTTTTTTTTTTTTTTGTGAAAGTGCATATAGATACATGCTTGCTGTACATGTTTTCTATTACTCGCAAACTCGACTGAAAAGGCATTTAAATAATTTTGTTGAAATTTGCCTTTGAATCTGTAACACTGAATATTTTTACGTTAATGCGTGCTTGTGCAGAAAGAATGTCACACGAATTTATACAAAATACCATAACGGAGATGAGAACCTTATAGATTTGTTCTGATTTTATTTTTTATACATACTCGCTGACCCAATTTGTGATTACATAAATGGCTGTAATTTTTGTCATCCTACATTCTCTTGTTTGTTTTATGACCAAATAACCAAAACAATTTTACTGTGCTCTTCAAATTCCACTTTCAGCCAGTATATACCTTTTCTATGTACCAGAGTTTACCCATAATTCATCAGATTCTGCTTTCAGTAAATGTTTTATATTTTTCCGGTTTACTTTAGGTTTAGCCATATTTTTAAGACTGGGTGATGCGCTAGACAACAGAGGGGCAGTCCAAGAGGAATAAGATGGACTACATTTTCTACATTGGAAGATCTGGAATATGCTGATGACATTGCACTACTAGCACATTCACATCAACACATCCAGGAAAAAACGGATAGACTTAATAAGTTTAACCAGCAGGTGGGCTTGAACATCAATCTAAAGAAGTCAGAGGTCATGACGCTGAATGTGAGCAACCCTGAGCCCATATCAGTAAGGAGTCAGCAACTGGAACAGACAGACACCTTCACATACCTAGACGGCGGAGCAAGCAAAGACATCAATAACAGAATGAACAAAGCAAGAACAGCTTTTTTTAGTCTAAACAACATCTGGAAGTCCTCTCAGTACAGCACAAGCACACTATTAAGATTATATCAGAGCTGTGTGCTTTCTGTGCTTCTCTATGGTGCGGAATGCTGGAGAGTAACAGAGAAGGAAATGTCGAAATTGTCCTCTTTTCACGCAACATGCCTAAGAAAAATTCTCCGAATCTTTTGGCCGAATACCATCACCAACCAAGATCTGCTTACTCGGAGCAAGCAAGAGGACATGCACACCATCATAGCTGGCAGACACTGGAGCTGGGTTGTCCATGTCCTCAGAAGAGACTCCGATGCCATCACAAGAACAGCTGTGCTATGGACCCCTGAAGGAAAACGAAAGAGAGGCCGACCAAAAACAACTTGGCGGAGGACTGTGGAGGCTGAGATGCAAAGAATGAACCAGAGTTGGGGCACTGTACGAAGGATGGCCACCGACCGAGCAAAGTGGAATCAATTTGTTGTTGCTCTACAAGACGCCCCCTGGCGTGATGGCCACTGACTGCTTTGACGGTCGACGGCTAACAATCAAAGAAAGAAGAAAAGAAGAAAAATATTTTTAAGATTCATCTTTCCTTCGGTGTTTAACTTTTTACTAATACCCTATTTTAACTTATTGGTTTTCAAATTTCGCTTTCAGCCAATATTTAACTTTTTCTATATCCTAGAATTAACCCATAATTCCTAAAATTCTACTGTCAGTAAATGTTTTATATTTTTCAAGTTTAGTTTAGCCATAGTTTTAAAATTCATCTTTCTGTAAATGTTTACGTTCTTTAATACTCTAATTTAACCCATTAGTTTTCAGATTCAATTTTCAGCCAGAACTTAACAGTTTTTATTCATCAGGCAGGATTCATCAGATTCCTTTGTTGGTAAATGTTTTATTTTTTCCAAGTTTTCTTTTTAGCTTTATCCATACTTGTTAAGATTCTTAACTTGCTGTCAATGTTTGCGTTCTTGTCCATTCCTGATTTAGTTTGTCAAATTCCACTTTCATCTTGTATTTAAGTCTTTCTGTGTACCATAAATACCCATAATTCTTCGACTTCCACAGCCAACAATTTTTTTTTAATGTTCTCTCAGTACAGTTTTAGCTATGAGTTTTAAGATTCCTTTTGTCATTAGTGTGTCAGGTTTTCCTAGTACCCGAATTTAATCAAATTTTTTTCTTCAAATTCCACTTTCGTCCGGTATTTCACGTTTCATTACACATCATCATCATTATACATCATCATCATTATCACCCTTAAGTTCCCAAGGAGCATAGGCCTTCACTAAACTTATGCCACGTCTTCTTGTCCCTGTCATAAGAGGTTTTGATGTTAATACAAGTATAGGCTATCCTGGACAAATAGGTGTATCAGAGGATACCAGGATAGTGCCAGATAAGAGACTGGTCTTATAAGTAATACACCCTTCTCTGAAAAGAGCAAGGGTGTATAGACATCAAGGTGGGGTCAAGTTATGTAAGTTCTCAGAGAAGATGATGATGAACTCTGAGTCCCTAGCTGCTACCTCTTTAGATCCCAACTTGATTTAGCTACGGGTCTAGGGGAGTGTATTTAATATAATTAATGATTAATTTCAAACAGAACTTCAACTTTAATAAAATTATTTAAGAAAGGCAGTATGAAATTTATGTACAATTTAATTTTCTTGAACCTCAATCTTTTTGGTCAGGAATTCTCAAGAAAATTATATTTACAAGTAAAAATGAATATTGGGGAAAATCTGTTCCTTTTGTGTAACGTGGTCACTGGAATAACTACACACACAGTTCCTGTTCCTAATACTGATACTTCTGCTAGTACTACACTCTAAGGTATTTTAATTTCTTTGGAAGATCTGATACTCTCATCATCCAAAGGGTTGTAAGTTTATTTTGAATACTTTTTGGTGAATGGTTTTGGATGAACTGACATTGCCTTCCTAAAGGACTTAACTTTAGACTGTTGCTGCTGCTGTTCTTTCAATAGTAGTCAGGGTCACCAACTTTGTGACTCCTGGCTGAGAAGATGGGGTCTAGCTCCAGGTTTATACGGAGCTCTCAACTCCCACACGCTCCTCAAGTGACTGCAGCTACGAGGTAACTTCGTAAAATAAAACCTGGAATAGAAGGACAACCCATCCCATGTAAAAGTCTGCCTCAATCAATTCACCTCTAAACAATATTAAAACTTACCCTTGTCAGATATTTGTGCTAACAAGTTGCACAAGACCTTGAATTCCGTTGCCTACAATCAGTTTCATGTAATCATTCTTTCTCTGTGTTGACTCAATGTTAGTGTCCCTCGTCCATGCTTGGCTTCCATACAATAATCATGGTAAGTACAATACAGCATGTGACCTATTGAATACTTCATTCTAACCTTCCCTATATGTTTATCACATGATCTTGGAACAGTGTGTCATTTCAGAAGAAAATACTAAATTAAATCGCTACTACACTTACTGTCGTAAATTTGTTGCCAATTTGCAAACACTGTACACATTTTTTTCATTTCGAACAAGCCTGCACACATTCCTACTTAGGTCAGTGTGACACAACACATTAGTTTCACTTTCGAATTCATATGGAACACATAGGCTGTTTACTCACAAGTTAATTATTTAACAAAATATGCAAATAAAAATATCTTTCTGACCCTCAGGTAAATAAGTTCACACACACACAAGCTGACTGGCCGTAAAAGGGTTCTTAGCACTGCTCTTTCAGTTCAAACGGCAAAGGCTTGGTCCTACTGTCTTTTAGGATACGTCAGCTCGGCGTGGATTTTTTTATTCAATGGCCCCGATAATACTACCTTGTTTCTATTTATAGAACTACTTCCGACCAATCAGAGGAAAGTCAAAAAGTTAATTTTTGAGACTTGAAACTTATGCAGTTCTAAGAGTGTTTGTATAATCTGACCAAATTTGAAAATATTATATTATAGTTATTAGTGGACCGATTTTAATTATCAAAAGTGATAATTAAACGGCCAATTTCTCTCTATCGTTCTATATAGTTTTCCCTTAGTTATTCCTTTGCACTTTTATCTGGGTAATTTTTTTGTAATTAAATTGGGCATTACCCTGATGTGAAAATATCACTAAAATCAATTTTACTAAGTCAATATAATTTTATTATGAGGGAATATTTATGTTTATGTATTAAGCAATATCAGCGATATAATTTGAGATATCCCTTTCATTTTAATTATCTTTAGTTATTAAGAAATAAATTATCTACGTTCGGTCAAAAACACAAAATAGCTTCTATTTTCACGTTAACCAAAATTTTCTTATCACTACAAGAAAAGGAAACGATTTGATTGGTTGTTAAATTGGTACTATGCTCTTAGTTAAATTTTGGTGGGCAGTAACTTTTGACTTGTTTCCTAGACAAATTCAAATACACTAGATAAATTGTTGGCGGTAAATTTGACTGGGCCCTCAGACAAATTTCAAATACTGTAGTTATTTATAGATTTAAAAATACGTTAACTAGTTTTTGAGCGGGGAATTTTTGAGCGTGTTGTCATACAGAGTCACTTCACTACAGTCCCGAAAAACCATCTCAATGTCTTCCCATGTTCTCTACATTCCATTCATGTCAGCCTCCAGTTCTCTTCTCCGTGTGTTCTTTCATCATAACCCTCCATTCCCAAAAGAGCATAGGCCTTCAACAAACACATGCCAAGTCCTCCTGTCACGTGCCATCAATTCATATTCTTTCAACGTTCTCCTCATCATTTTCACTTCGGTTTCCAGCTCTTTTCTCCATGTGCTTCTTGGTCTGCCTCTGCCTCTCTTGCCCTGGGGGTTCCAGAACAAGGACTGCCTTGTAATGCTATCAACAGGTTTCCTCAGTGTGTGTCCTATCCATCGCCATCGTCTTCTTCTCATCTCTTGTCCCACTGGCACTTGTCTAGTTCTTGTCCTCAGTTCCACGTTGGTAACCTTGTCATACCATTTAATTCCCTTTATTCTACGCAAGCACCCATTTATGAAAGTCTGCAGCTTTTTGGTTGTTGTCTTTGTTGTTCTCCGTGTCTCAGAGCCATACAATAGGACTGACTTCACATTTGAGTTGAAGATTCTTATTTTCGTGTTGGATCCGATTTCTCTTGATCTCCATATATTTCCCAATGCAATGAAAGCTCCTCTTGCTTTCTGTATTCTTATTTTGATATCGCTGTCTGTCACTCCAACTTTGTCTATATTACTGCCAAGATATGTGTCATGTGTTCTTTGGTCTCCCTATATGTCTCTTCCCCTGAGGATTCCAGAATAAGTACTGCCTTGTAAAGCTATCAACAGGTTTCATCAATGTGGGACCTATCCATTCTCTTCTCGTCTCTTGTTCCACTGGCACTTGTCCTGTTCTTGTCATCAGTTCTACATTGGTGGTTGTAGCAAATGTAATTTTTGCTGGGGAGGTTAAGATGTTATACCTAACAAGAAAGATAGTTGTGTCTGTGTTAACAGTGTGAGGTTAAGCACATGTAGGTCCCTGACTATAAAAGAAATGATGATGATGATGATGATGATATATTGTATCAGGGAACCTAACGCTACCTCCCTAGATCTCACACAGTCCGTATTTTGATTCTAGTGGCTGGTGTATGATGTCTCTAGTGTCTAGGGTTGAAATGAAGATGATGGTACATCAACACAATACACTTTAACTCACTATAATACAATGAATAATACAGTGGTTAAAGTTTTCTTTTAAAATTTGAATGTTTTTTTCTTTTTACAATTTAATCTGCCTGTCCCGCCAACTTCTTTTGGACAGGTCTTTGAAAATGAGGAAATATATTTACATATAATACTTTAACTAAAATATGGACTCTTTGTCCTATGAATATATGTTAATATAGAGTTCCTATAGGTGTATTCACAGAATCAAACTTTAATAGTTGTTAGTGATTGTCATTTGTTATGAGGAGCTGTTGTTTACATCAAGCCCCATATAATTCAATGTTATTTTGATTGGAATTATTTTCTTGTGATGAAATGTCAGAGGTCCCAGCTGATAACATGTCACCTGGGATTCTTCGTAGGTCGAATATAAGTCAGTATATCAATGTAGAGACAATGTCGATCAGCACCCACACGTAAGCTCCTTCAGGCTATCAGCTGACAGCTTAAACTTTATAATGGAGACTTTACACCCACTCATCAGGTTTCCTGTCACCGGATGGTAACAGGAAATAAAAACTCACTAGTTCAAAGAAATATGTCACAAATAACGTTGACTGGCAAAGAATGTGGCCTCAGTTTTGCTCTGCCCCGTCCAGATAGTGAATTAGTATTTAATTTTACAAGCTATCACATCTGATCTCAACGTAAGTGTTTGAATAAAATTTTCTAGTCAAATGGCCACGAGACCACTATGCCTTTTGCCAATATCTGTTAGAGCCGACCAATGAAAGAAGGCACTACTACAACTTTTAAATTTAGTTTGAAAAAACAAAACAATTCCAAACAAACTATGTGCCTCTTAGTCCATTGGTCAGTCTGCGTTAGTTATGCCCAATAGAAAAGGATGTTTCGTTTTAGTTACATTTTTCCTATCTCTCCCCTTTTACTCCTATACTCTTATACCAACTAATAGAATTTGAATTACTACAATGCCTCTTTTTTTTAACTAGCGTCCCCACTAACTTTATATATAACGAGCAAGAACAACAGTCTGTCCGGTCAAGCGTTCCTAGACATTTAGTATTTTCTCAATAACTTGGCTGATACTTGGACTACTATATTTTTTAAAACATTTTTTTGCTCAAGGGACTCTAAGCTATACTACCATATGATTTTTATGGTCAGTTTCAGTATGGTTTAGATTTTCAATTTTGTCACTGTCAATCGTCAAATATAAATTTTACACAAGTCGGCCATCTTCCCTCCTTGTCTCTAACATTTTCCTCACTATTCAAATAAACCAACACGTTTGAGTGACGTCAGAATACTACAGCTAGGAGCAACTGGAAAATTTGTCTGTGTGTTTGCCTCTGCTGGCTTTGCCCACAGCGTGTATATATTAAAGAGACCGCGTGCAGAACGAAGAGGGGTTTTTCAAAACTTTGGTAGTGTTTTGCGTTAATATTTACAATCGTCTCATTCTTACTAATAAGAACTATCCGAATTACTACAAATGTTAGTGTTAAAGTTAACATATTACGTTAATTCAAACGATGGCAAGTCGTTAATTACAAGCTTTTCCCCCGTTTCGTGCAGCAGATCGGCGAGATGTTAATTTAGTGAACGTTTTCGAAACCGAAACTAAAGCGTGTTTGATTTTTACGGCGGGTCATTTTCTTAGCGTTCCCACTGCACAAAAGGCATCGCCTTGCTGGCGATGAAGATGAAACCAGTCAGACACCTGAGGGCTGGGGTATTTATTCATAATAGTGCTAAAATCTTACTGAAATAAGCGATTATCTCACAGATTTTACTACTCACCTCCCTTCCTAAAACATGCATCCATTGCAGGCTACAATCTGTGAGATAACTTAGCGCAAATAAAGTCCTACGTTTTCTTCTGATTTTCATCACAAGGATGTCTACTCAAAAAATCTGCACCGACGTTCTGAGGGCCGGGAATATATTCAATCTGAAATGAGTATGGCTGTAATAATAATGACCATCTTAATAATCTAGAATTTTCATGCTTGGCTTGTGACAGGAATACGAGAGGTGAATGATCCGTTTGGACCACAAATGTCCTGCCATATAGATAAATTTGAAATTTTTTAATAGCCCATATTAACGCCAAACATTCTTTCTCACTTGTTGAATAATTTTTTTTCCGCCTTGTTCAACTTGCGGCTTGCATAAGCGACTGGGTTCAATTCCCCATCTTGTGAGGAGGACCTTTGCAACAATGTACCGCTCAGGCCCACATTGCTTGCGTCACTTCTCACGATAAATTCTTGATTCAAGTCAGGCAGTTGCAATACTGGCCTGCTTGTGAGTTTTTCTTTTAACTCCTGGTAAGCCAATTCACACTGTGCGGACCATTTTATTGTATCAGGTTGTCCCTTTCGAGTTAAATCCGTCAGAGGAGCACATATAGAGTTAAAATGTTTAATGTACTTTTGGTAGAAGCCACACAACGACACAAAAGATCGCACATCTTTCTTTGTTTGTGGCCTAGGTGCTCTTTTCAGTTTCCCCAGATTCTTGGGGTCAGGGGTCATGCTACCCTGATGTACGGTATGTCCCAAGAATTCCAACTCTTTACACCCAAAACAACATTTTGTTGGTCTAGCAGTCAAGTTAGCCTCTCTGAGTCTATCAAACAGCATATTCAAAGAGTTAACATGTTCCTCAAAAGTTTCAGTAGCAATTAAGATATCATCCATGAAATTCGAGATACATGGATTTTTCAGGGGATCCAACAATTTTCGCATCATCCTAGAAAACACACTCGGGGCATTTTTCAACCCAAACGGTAGCATGTTGAACTCATAATGACCTTCCGAGGTGCTAAATGCTAAGTAAGGTCGAACCTCAGGCTTTACTGGAATTTGATAATAGCCTTTGCTCAGATCCACCTTTGAAAAATATTTTGCCTTGTTCAGCCTGGCAAAAAGTTGAGTAGTATAAGGTAATGGATCCACCTGATCTTCTGTGACAGCATTCAGTTTCCTGTAATCGATGCACAGTCTATGTTCTCCCGATGGTTTCCGCAACAAAACCAAACAGGAACTATAAGGAGACTCACTGTGAGAAATAATCCCTTCTTGTAACAAATAATCTATCTCCTCTTTCAAAGCTTTTTCCTTAGCGAACGGAATAGAATAAGACCTCATACAGATGGGTGTTGGTGATAAGGGTGGATTTGAGCTGAAATGATAATGGTGCGCCAGAAAAATGCCAGGTACGTTAGCTCCGTTATAAGATTGACGACCACTTGCCACCCCTATCGACACCTGGTATTAAAGTGCAAGATGTAGGTGTCTTCTCTGATTTAGAATGTTGCTGTGTGTGTTGCAGTAGAACAGTTCACAGGGTACACCACAGGCAACATGACGTGTAGAGTCATAGAAATGGTAACTTCGCTTTAGTTTTATACCATTTATTGCACGCCACAAAACAGTCATGATATTTATGTCATCACCAGCATAGTATAACGAATGCAGCATTCAAAATCATATTAACTGATAGTCATGTAGGATTCAATACTCAATAGTTGTATTGTAAACAGATATCATAAAGTTCTGGTTCGTGAAGCTGTATAAATAATATATATAACTTCTGCAACAGTGTCAGCTGCAGATCTTCAATGTTCATAGACAACAATAAATGCTCCCTTTCTGATGCTAGCAGATCAGATGTATACAATAAGTCCGTTTACTGTCTGCACGTGAATAGCATACTGGGCATACAGGTCAAACCGACCTTTATAACGTTTCTAAGTCTAACCATCTGACTTGGACGTGATCTCTGATATAACGAATCCTGGAACACAGACAATAGTCTTGTTGGTCTAGAGCGACCCATATATATATATATAACTAGTTCAGGTATAAAGATACCGGTGGCGAAAATCCTAGTCAAAGTACCTCTCCATATTAAATCACACAGGCGAGCAAGGAGCGACAAAATGACGAACTTCTAGATGATAGCAAAAAGTTCGATACAAGAGGAATTACCTTTCTTCGGAAATCAACCACGAACATATGCCTCCAGGCAGGCTTGAATAATACTGGGAAATAGTCTAGTTAGTTAACTAACTCACAAAGACAATGTATTTCCCTCAGAAAATCACAAGACGCAGGTTGCGTCCGCTCGCTACTCAGACCATTTCTAAACTCCCCAGCTGGGCGGAACACACAGAACGAACTCCCAGTTTTTGACATGCGCAGAACTCATCTACGTGAGTATCAATTCACACAAAGCGATTCTAAGAACATTCGAGATAAAAGTCTTACACAGTCGCGCCTTTTATGGTCATGAACAGAAGCGTTAAGACAGGTTTCAGACATCTACAACAGTTGACTGATACTACCAATAAGGAGATATGGTCACGCTTCGTTCAAGAAATTATAGACCGAACGTGTCTCTATACAAGAGAAGGCAAACTCCTAAAAAATTGTAGTCTCAATAACTCGGGTTATGTCCCTTTGACTGTAAAAAAACATAATACACATTTCAGTCAAAAAATGATCATACATACGAAAAATGATCATACAAAGACTTTGGAAAAAGTAATTATTTGTGCGTAACATTACCGCACCCTCCCGGGAAAAAAAAAATGAAACATTTTTTTTTTTTAAATCCTGGAGCCGGAAAAATCTAGGCTCCTAACGCACGTATGATGCGCGGATATATACCTAACAAAATAGCTCAACACTTGGAGCGAAACTGAAATCATATCCCAGGTCCTTAGAGAAAAAATTTATCTAAGTATTCGCGTATATATTCCAGGAAGGTGCCACCAACACACGCCACAATGATGGCAACATCATAATAAAAGTCAAATTACTCTCATACCAATATATGAAATTAAATATATTATTATGATATCATATAATGTGTTGTGCAAACAGCGGTGTAATATATTAATATACCGCACTATTTTATTACATTATATAATGCATCAGTAATTAATAAGTAATACAATGTTGTTCTTTGTTGACATAAACAAGCAATAGAAGATGTGGACATCATCCGCTCCCAATCTAGGACAGGACTTGATATCCTCAAAGTTCCACAATGGACATAATCTCGCAGACTTCAATGATGTGCTGCGAAAATATCAATAACACAAATCTTAAAGACAACTGGTAAATCTCTTAATACAATTATGCAAATATATTATTTAAATGTGGCCGAGTGATCTTTTGGCCCGTATATCACTAACTAAGCCTTCTTAGATAATTACATGGTACAATGTTATAAATTTCCCTCAAAAAAAAAAAGTGAGAAAAAATCTACTAACATGTCATTATAATATTGGACTGTATATCAGGAAATATATATATATGACAGAAGAATCATGTGGAATCGTGTGGGCATCTGGACAGAATGTCTGCCATCACATTATCCGAACCACGGATAGCTCGAACCGAGAAATGAAATGGTTGAAGAGCTATGGCATAACGAGTGGACCTCGAGCTCTTCAAGTTTTTGCTCTGAATAGCAGTAAGCGCTTTCTGGTCGGTTTCCACAATGAAATGTGCGCCTAGAAGAAATCTTTGTAACTTCAGAATAGACCATACCATAGCCAATAACTCACGGTCTAAAACCGAGTAATTCTTTTCTGCAGCATTTAATTTCCTAGAGATATACATCACCGGATGCAGAGTATCAGAATACTCCTGCATTAGTGCCGCCCCAATCCCAGTTGACGAGGCGTCACTTCGAAGAACAAAAGTCTTCTCAATAGTAGATAACCTAAGAATAGGTGGAGATGAAAATAGGGCTTTAACCTGGTCCAATGAGGATTGACATTCTTTAGACCAGCGGATCAGATTAGGGGACCCTTTCTTCAATAAAGTAGAAAGCGGTGCCATAATGGAGGACAGATTCGGAATGAATCGTCCGTAGAATTGGATCAAACCTAATAGACTCCTTACTTGTTTCTTCGTCTTAGGGACCGAAATGTTAAGTATTTTTGAAACATTGTGGTCCTCTGTCTTTAAAAGACCACGACCAACACGATGACCTAGGAAAGAAATCTCACTAAATCCTATAAAGGCTTTAGAGGGTTTTGCAGTCAAGTTATACTCGCGAAGAGTAGACAGTAATTCGTATAAACCCAAATAGTGATCTTCCCAGGAATCACTGAATAGACAGATATCATCTAGGTATGCTATGACATCTGTACGATATGCGAGAATTCGCCGCATCATGCGTACGAATGTAGCAGGGGCGTTCATAAGACCGAAAGGCATGAAATTCCATTGGAATAAACCCCTAGGTGTAGAAAAAGCTGTAAAAGGTTTGGCACGTTCAGTTAGCGGGACTTGCCAATAACCTTTAGACAAATCTAGTTTGGTAAAGAATCTAGAATTAGAAAGTTTATTGAGTAGCTCTTCTAATGAAGGCATAGGTTCAGCGTCGAACCTCGTAACTTGGTTCAATTTGCGATAATCTACGCAAATGCGAATGTTATTATCCTTCTTTCGAACAATAACCATAGACGAAGAGTATGCTGAAGTGGATGGTTCAATGATTTCCAAACGTATCATTTCATCCAATTCTTTTTCGACTTGAGACTGGAAATGGATAGGTATTGGATAGGGTCTGACTCTGATAGGATTGTGATCAGTTAGCACAATGTCATGTTCAATGACATGTGTGTGTCCCGGGATGTCTGTAAGAACATCCTGAAATGTTTGCAACATCGAAGAAACTTGTCGATGTTCCTCCGCGGAAAGATTTGGAGAAACGGTCACGTTTTTCCAAGATTCCGTAGAATAAAGTGGGACCATAGAAAGAGGAAGATTGACATCAGAAAAAGTAGTTTCCTCATCCTGTATAACTGACAGAGATGAGTACTGACCATGAGGTGCTTGAGAATTGTCCGTTGCCTGGAAAATAGGCTGCAAATAGTCAGGTCTTTCATAAAATTCCGTGAGCATATTTATGTGGAAAGTTTTATGCTTTCCATCAATATCGACAACATAGTCGACATCAGAAATTTTGGAGACTATTGCATATGGACCTTTCCATGCAATTAGAAGTCTGTTCTCCCTTGAAGGAAGTAGAACGAGAGCTTTGTCACCTGGACAAAGTTGTCATAGACATCTATTCTTATTTGCAAACTGCCTTGCCTTTTCTTTAGCAAATTCGGAAGACGAAGTTGCTAGCTTGCATGCCTCGATGATCTTTTGCCTAAGAGCAATGACGTACTCATAAGAAGATTGAGTCTCATCGCTAATATTATCGGCAGTGATTAGATCGTGAAGTAAAGACATAGGGCCGCGCGGTTGCGCGCCAAAGACAAGTTCAAAAGGGGAAAACCCTGTATGTTCATTGGGGACCTCTCTATACGCAAAGAGAGCCGCGGGTAAGACCCTGTCCCAATCCTGAGGATGATCCTCAGTTATTTTACCAAGTAAAGTTTTCAGAGTCCTATTTAAACGTTCGACCAACCCATTAGACATTGGGTGATAGATACTGCTGAGAGACCTTTTAATGTGTAGCATAGACATTACCTGTGACATAGTGTCTGATATAAGTTGAGTGCCATGGTCTGACAATATTTCTCCGGGAAAACCCAAGCGAGAAAATATCAGCCAAAGAGCGTCTGCGATATCAGCAGTTGAGATGCTCTTGAGAGGTATTGCCTCTGGCCAACGTGTGCACATATCGACACATGTAAGAATAAATTGATGTCCTCTAGCCGACTTAATTCTAAAAGGACCGATAATATCTATTGCCATTTTTTGAAAAGGGCGAATAGGGATGTCAGCAGCCTGGATAGGCGCAGCATGTCGTGGTCCTTTAGATTTGACCTCCTGACATACTTTGCAAGAGCGACAGTACATTCGTATGTCCTTGCTCACAAATGGCCAAAAGAAAGCCGCAAGAACCCTCGACTTTGTACGGGAAAAACCCATATGTCCAGCACATTGCGAGTCATGAGCATGTTGCAATATTTGCAATCTCATGCTCTTAGGCACAAGAATTTGTGAATGAGTGGACGTAGTCGAGTCTTGTACTGTACGTACAAGTACGCCGTTCTTCATAGAAATCCAAGACTTTCTATTAGTATTTTGATTAGGATCACCTTTTTTTGCTAGAATGAAGAATTTTTGTAAAGAAGGATCTTCTTCTTGCAATTTGATAAATGAGTCACGTGTAATAGTCAAGTGACTATCTTGGTCATTTACTTCATCATTATTAGTTAATGAAGTTTGAGGAGGATCCAGAGCATGTGCTCTTGTGACCACCGCATTGGTAGCTTCAATGTTTTGCTCTTCCCAAACAGCGATCTGCTGTGGGGTACATTCCCTAACTCCGTGAATACGACCAATAATAAGGTCCGCAATAGGGTTTGGAAGTAGACACGCGTGGACCTCTCCCGTGAAGAAAGGAGTTGCAATATGTATTATGGCAGTAGGATATTTTTCCACCGTGCCACCAAATGTGACACATTTGATGACCTTTCCTGTAGCAAAGGATGGATCTACAAGAGATTGCCTAACGCCGACAGTAGTACATCCAGAATCAAACAACACCGAGACTGGATTACTATTTACAAGCCCCTTATGTAATATAAGAGAACCTCTCCCATCATGAGCAACATTAGCAGGAAGAGCGGGCAAAGGATGACCACAGCTTAGAGTACTAACGGTCTTCGGATCAAATAAAGTACTGCATTGGATACATTTATTTGCCCTACCAAAATCAAAAGATGAGCATCCGATAGCATTATGGTCTTTATCACTATTAATCTGTTTATCTGCTCCCTGAGATTCTTGTTGAACAGAGTTTGTCTGTTGATATCTTTTTCTCTTATGTTGCGATCTACCGCGACCATTATTGCCTCTGCAATTATCATTAACGTCCCTACTGTAATTTTTATCCTGGTTTGAGTTCCAGTTTCCATAACTGTCATTACCATCTCTATGCTGTTGAGAACCTCTATTATCTTGGTATTGAGGTCTCTGCAAAAAATATTTTCCTCTATGCCGATTACCTTTGTGAAAATTTCTAAAGTTAACCGGAGTAGAATACCGTGTAGTATTAGGTTGTCTCCAGTTCTGGGAAGAAGAATCACCCTGGAATTGATTACTATGATTCTGGGCATAATTACGGTTACTCTTTTTATTGAAATTTTGCTGGCTACCCTGAAATTTACGCATAAAATTTGGGCCATAAGGTGCTGCCGAAGCAACTGGCAGACCTTCTTTCACCTTAGAGTTGCTAATGGTTATGTGCGGATGCGCAGTAACATACTGGCTACAGTATTCTTCCATTTCTTTTATGTTTTTAGGCTTACGCTCATGAAGAAAAGAAAGAAAAGCTTCATTAACAGAAGACATGACCTTGTCTCTAAGTAGTAAGTCCATGAGGGCTTCAAATGTACTTTCTGTCTTAGACAACTCAATCCATCGTAAAAAAGTAAGACGTATGCTTGAGATGAATTCAGAGAATTCAACTCCAGTTTCTGGTAACATGTTTTTAAATTTAAGACGATATCCGTCCTCGTTAAGTTGGTACTTCTTTAACAATGCCGCCCTGACAACCTCATAGTTGTTTTTGTCAGGCACATCTACCATACTCAACAAAGTCAAAGCATCACCTCTAAGTATCTTGGACAGATGATAAACATATAATGTTTTATCTATATTATGCACATTACATGCACTTTCAAATCTATCTAGATAAAATGTTATATCATCGATTGAGGGATTAAATGCTGGTAGATTAAGCTTGAAATCCTTAGCATTAGTCTTATCTGACACCTTATTTGCATCATTAGCATTACCAGCGTTCAATAACTTTAACTTCTCTAACTCTAAAGCTATGAGTTTTTCTTCATGCTCCATTTTTGCTTTTCTCTCATCAGCTTCTCTTTGTAACCTTCTTTCTTCAGCTTTCTTCAGCCTCAGCCTGTAACTTTCTTTCTTCAGCCTGAGCTTGTTTTTCTAATCTTTTATTTTCAGCCTCTATTTCAAGTCTCTTATTTTCAGCCTCTTTTTCAAGTCTCTTATTTTCAGCCTCAGCCTGAAGTCTCTTCTCCTGAGATTCTGCTTCTCTTTTTTGTTTTTCCATTTCCATTTGTAATCTTTTCTCATCCACCTGCATCTGCAGTTTCTTTTGTTCTATCTCAGCATCTATTCTCTTTTGTTCAGTTTGTTCTTTCATTTTCTTTTCTTCCGACTTCAATGCCTTGGCATATTGAACAGTCGCAAATTCTTCTAATTTATCACCTGTCTTCCCAAGGGCTTTACCCTGCTCAATAAAGTACTCAAATGTAGACATGATGTCTAAAATGTGAGTACAGAACCTGAAATAATTAATTATCTTATTTCAATCTTAATAGCAACAAGACTTAATAAAGTGCTTGTGTAATCACTATGTTTACTCCAATCTCTGTGGGAAACAAGACTTGACACCAACTTGTATTATCAAATGTATAATAATATCACAAGTCACCTCTTAATCATCAGTGCACTACCCAAATCAGTGCATAACTATCAGTTATTTATCATAACTGCACTACAATAGTGCATAAGCAAAAAACCACCAGTTAGTTATGATAAGTGCACTATAGACCAATAGTGCATGAGCATATATGTAACAATAGTGAAAGCTAACTATGCAAGAACTATGCAAACAATAACAAGACAATGTAAACAATAACAAAGGTCACCAACAATGTAAACAATAACAAAGATCAAAGTCAATGTAAACAACAACAAAGATCAGAGTCAATGTAAACAACAACAAAGATCAAAGTCAATGTAAACAATAACAAAGATCAGAGTCAATGTAAACAATAACAAAGATCAAACAATACGAAAACATTCGCATAAGTCAAATAAATAAACAGCGAAACTAAAAAGAAATATCACAAAGAATGTGATGACAAAATGCGAAGATATGACAAACAAATGACGCTACAGTGTATACACAAAAATTTACGTAAAGAACTGAATAATAGAAAAGAGGAGACCTACAAATACAAACAATTGAAATCGAAACTAAAAAACAGAAAGAAAGAGAGGAAAAAAAAATATACAAAAAACGAAAATAAAGCACAACTCGTCACAACTAAACAGATATAGCAACGATTGTCGCTAGCAAATTTCACAGTAGGAAATTCGCACAGTCCCTAACGAAACGCTAACAGTAGAACCTCTGTGACGTGGTATCTTCCACTGAAAGACACCGCCCAACCGAAAAAACCCGCTGAATATAAACATATAAATATACAAATACAAATAACATATAACATGTAACAAATAGCAAAAAGTGTGAAAGAATTTAGAAGGCTCAGCTAGAACATAAGGGCACAGTTCACAAACAAAACAGGCCACTTAACTTCTATGTATCCAAAACGTCAGCACAGTTCAGAACAGGATGTGATCAGCATTCTTAGGACAATGATCCAACGTTGATCCATATCTGCTCTCGTAAACTCCCATGACGAAGGAAATGAGCTTCTGACAGGAAACAGCTTCTGAACTTGACCTTCTGAATTCTACAAATTGACTTGAGCACTTGACCTTCTGAATCTGCAACAGTACCTCTGAGACCGGAACAGTTGTTACGGCACTTGTCCTTCTTAACAGATCAGGAAAACTGCCAACTTGACGAGCAACGCCGGGTATTTTGAAACAATTTCCAAATCTTTCAGCAACGCCGGGTACTTTCAAAATCTTTCATCAAACATTGAGGTGATGAGTTGAAACTGTAATGTTGAAAGCTTGATGATGATGTCTGGGTTTGTTGACCCCCTTGATAGCTGGTATCAGAGTAAACCAACATATGGCCACCAAAAATGATAAGGGTGGATTTGAGCTGAAATGATAATGGTGCGCCAGAAAAATGCAAGGTACGTTAGCTCCGTTATAAGATTGACGACCACTTGCCACCCCTATCGACACCTGGTATTAAAGTGCAAGATGTAGGTGTCTTCTCTGATTTAGAATGTTGCTGTGTGTGTTGCAGTAGAACAGTTCACAGGGTACACCACAGGCAACATGACGTGTAGAGTCATAGAAATGGTAACTTCGCTTTAGGTTTATACCATTTATTGCACGCCACAAAACAGTCATGATATTTATGTCATCACCAGCATAGTATAACGAATGCAGCATTCAAAATCATATTAACTGATAGTCATGTAGGATTCAATACTCAATAGTTGTATTGTAAACAGATATCATAAAGTTCTGGTTCGTGAAGCTGTATAAATAATATATATAACTTCTGCAACAGTGTCAGCTGCAGATCTTCAATGTTCATAGACAACAATAATGCTCCCTTTCTGATGCTAGCAGATCAGATGTATACAATAAGTCCGTTTACTGTCTGCACGTGAATAGCATACTGGGCATACAGGTCAAACCGACCTTTATAACGTTTCTAAGTCTAACCATCTGACTTGGACGTGATCTCTGATATAACGAATCCTGGAACACAGACAATAGTCTTGTTGGTCTAGAGCGACCCATATATATATATAACTAGTTCAGATATAAAGATACCGGTGGCGAAAATCCTAGTCAAAGTACCTCTCCATATTAAATCACACAGGCGAGCAAGGAGCGACAAAATGACGAACTTCTAGATGATAGCAAAAAGTTCGATACAAGAGGAATTACCTTTCTTCGGAAATCAACCACGAACATATGCCTCCAGGCAGGCTTGAATAATACTGGGAAATAGTCTAGTTAGTTAACTAACTCACAAAGACAATGTATTTCCCTCAGAAAATCACAAGACGCAGGTTGCGTCCGCTCGCTACTCAGACCATTTCTAAACTCCCCAGCTGGGCGGAACACACAGAACGAACTCCCAGTTTTTGACATGCGCAGAACTCATCTACGTGAGTATCAATTCACACAAAGCGATTCTAAGAACATTCGAGATAAAAGTCTTACACAGTCGCGCCTTTTATGGTCATGAACAGAAGCGTTAAGACAGGTTTCAGACATCTACAACGGTTGACTGATACTACCAAATAAGGAGATATGGTCACGCTTCGTTCAAGAAATTATAGACCGAACGTGTCTCTATACAAGAGAAGGCAAACTCCTAAAAAATTGTAGTCTCAATAACTCGGGTTATGTCCCTTTGACTGTAAAAAACATAATACACATTTCAGTCAAAAAATGATCATACATACGAAAAATGATCATACAAAGACTTTGGAAAAAGTAATTATTTGTGCGTAACAGTTGGGTCTAGTAGTTTCATATTCCAACAAATTTGTGTGCCCCGGCTTATCCGTTAACAAGTCTGTATGTTTCTCCAGGACCTTTTGAATCCTCTCCCTTTGTCCTTTTGTCAGGTGATTACTGATCTTCACCTGTTCAAACGTTTCACTGGGCTTCAGTGGATATTCAACTGAGGTGAGAGGTTCGTTTTTCATTTCGGTTGCAATTGACAAGGCCATTAAGTGTGTTCCTTCCTGGATTTGTCTGTCCAGATATTTCTTCAAAAGGTTCACATGATAGACCTTTTCCTTTCCCTTTTTGTCTATCTTATAATTTGTTCTTGATACCTTTTCCAAAACTGTATATGGACCTTGCCATCCGATCTGAAGTTTATTGTTGCTGCCTGGTAAAAGAAGAAGCACCTTCTCCCTTACAGCAAGCTTCCTATCCTTCGCTTTTTTGTTATAATAAGCAGCATGCTTTTTCCTGGATTGTCTCAAATTTTCATGTGCCAGTTTCCAACTAGTTTTTAAACGAGTGGTCAGTTCGTTCACATATTGGTATGATGAGGTAACAGTCTCTTCTGCCTTCTCATCTGTCCACGTCCTTAATAATGCTTCCAGTGGACCTTTTATTGGCCTCCCAAATAACAGGGTTGCAGGAGCCATCCCGGTTGAATTATGTGGAACTTCCCGATAAGCAAACATTGCATCGGGCAAATATTGGTCCCACGTATCAGGTTTCTCATGTGCCAGCTTTCTCAGGATAGAAATGAGAGTCCCATTGAACCTCTCTACCTGGCCGTTCCCTTGGGGGTGATACGGACTACAATGAAAGTGCTTGGCTTGAAATAACCCTGATCTTTATTATCAAACCTATTTGAGTTTTGTGGGGCCCTATAATTATCTATATGCTTCTTTTTGGTGCCAGCTACTTCTGCCTGGGCTGCCTGATACCTCTCAGCGACATTAAGTAACTCACCCAGCCTCTCTGCACCCTGTTCCATGAGAAACTTTCTCAAGTCTGGAGCCATGGACTCTCTCAATTGCTCAATAAGGATCATTTCTTTAAGATCTTGGGTTTTCCCCAGAGCAGTCCATTTCTCCAAGTAGGTCTCCAACTGTGCAGAGAACTGGTGATAAGTCTCACCCGACAGTAGCTTGGCATTTCTAAACTTTTTCCTGTAAAATTCACCATGCTTTTCGTATCTTAACAATAGAGCCTGCTTTAACATGTCATAATTGTCTTGGTCATCCCTGCTCATTTTTGAAAACACTTCATAAGCTGTTCCCCGAAGACCTTGGGATAGCTTCAAGCTCCATCGTTCTTTTTCTAGCCCATAAGTTGTAGCTAATGCCTTATACCTACTTAGATATGATTCAATGTCATCATCTCTCTTAACAAAATAATCTAAATGAAACCCCATAGCTGAGTTGGAGGCCCCCTGTCTAGCAGTAGCATCAGAGGTAGAGGGGCTGTGACCATTTTCAGGAGCATGGCCTTGCAACTCCAACTCCCTTAGTCGCAACTCACGCTCCCTCTGCAACCTTTTATCTTCTGCTTCCCTTTCTAATCTTGTATCTGCTGCTTCCCTTTCTAATCTTTTCTCCTCAAACTGGAGCCTCTTGATCTCAGCCTCTCTATCAGCCTCAAAGACCCTAGCCTCCTTCTCAGCCTCAATTTGTAAACGTTTAATTTCTTTCTGAGCCTCTCTATCCAACTCTAATTTCTTCATCTCTCTGGCATCTTGTAACTGCATTCTCCTCTCTTCAGCTAACCTATGTTCTTCTCTAGCAATAAACTTATCACATTCTGAGGTGACATAGTCAATCAAAACTTGACCCTCCATATTCATCTCTTTCGCAGTCTGCACAGCAGCAGAGCGAAACTTGGCCAAATCCTCCATCTGATAAATACTAAAATGTTCTAAATCAATTTCTAAACAAGTAAAATTTTAATTAATTAATCCAGGCTCTGACACTTCATCAATTCCCAAATCTTGGGCAATAATAATAATGGGGATTCCCTGGGTAAATATAAATGTTGTTATAGCTAAAACCCAGACCAGGACCCTAATATAAGTTAGTTGCTTATCCTTTACAGGACGTGGCAATCAACCCCAGCTTTTATTGGCTGTTTTGTGATTTTTCTAGGCAATTTTTTCATTCAGTAGTTTGCCATTGCTTTCTGAACGGTACGGCGCTTATACCATTGTTAAAAATCCACACAAAGCGATCTGCTACCCAACCGCCTGCAGCAGGTTTCGAACCTGGTATATCTGGATTATGAAACTGCGTTCATACCCATTAGGCCACAGACGCCGACTAAAAGTTCCTATCCCGGACAAGCCTACCAATTTATGTAGCAAATGTAATTTTTGCTGGGTAGGTTAAGATGTTATACCTAACAAGAAGGATAGTTGTGTCTGTGTTAACTGTGTGAGGTCAAGCACATGTAGGTCCCTGACTATAAAAGGAATGATGATGATGATGATGATGATGATATATTGTATCAGGGAACCTAACGCTACCTCCCTAGATCTCACACAATCCGTATTTTGCTTCTAGTGGCTGGTGTGAAGATGTATAATACAATGAATGGTTAAAGTTTTCTTTTAAAATTTGAATGTTTTTTTCTTTTTACAATTTAATCTGCCTGTCCCGCCAACTTCTTTTGGACAGGTCTTTGAAAATGAGGAAATATACTTACATATAATACTTTAACTAAAATATGGACTCTTTGTCCTATGAATATATGTTAATATAGAGTTCCTATAGGTGTATTCACAGAATCAAACTTTAATAGTTGTTAGTGATTGTCATTTGTTATGAGGAGCTGTTGTTTACATCAAGCCCCATATAATTCAGTGTTATTTTGATAGGAATTATTTTCTTAGGATGAAATGTCAGAGGTCCCAGCTGATAACATGTCACCTGGGATTCTTCGTAGGTCGAATATAAGTCAGTATATCAATGTAGAGACAATGTCGATCAGCACCCACACGTAAGCTCCTTCAGGCTATCAGCTGACAGCTTAAACTTTATAATGGAGACTTTACACCCACTCATCAGGTTTCCTGTCACCGGATGGTAACAGGAAATAAAAACTCAATAGTTCAAAGAAATATGTCACAAATAACGTTGACTGGCAAAGAATATGGCCTCAGTTTTGCTCTGCCCTGTCCAGATAGTGAATTGGTATTTAATTTTACAAGCTATCACATCTGATCTCAACGTAAGTGTTTGAATAAAATTTTCTAGTCAAATGGCCACGAGACCACTATGCCTTTTGCCAATATCTGTTAGAGCCGACCAATGAAAGAAGGCACTACTACAACTTTTAAATTTAGTTTGAAAAAACAAAACAATTCCAAACAAACTATGTGCCTCTTAGTCCATTGGTCAGTCTGCGTTAGTTATGCCCAATAGAAAAAGGTGTTTCGTTTTAGTTACATTTTTCCTATCTCTCCCCTTTTACTCCTATACTCTTATACCAACTAATAAAATTTGAATTACTACAATGCCTCTTTTTTTAAACTAGCGTCCCCACTAACGTTATATATAACGAGCAAGAACAACAGTCTGTCCGGTCAAGCGTTCCTAGACATTTAGTATTTTCTCAATAACTTGGCTGATACTTGGACTACCATATTTTTTAAAACATATTTTTGCTCAGGGGACTCTAAGCTATACTATCATATGATTTTTATGGTCAGTTTCAGTATGGTTTAGATTTTCAATTTTGTCACTGTCAATCGTCAAATATAAATTTTACACAAGTCGGCCATCTTCCCTCCCTGCCTCTAACATTTTCCTCACTATTCAAATAAACCAACTAGTTTGAGTGACGTCAGAATACTACCGCTAGGAGCAACTGGAAAATTTGTCTGTGTGTTTGCCTCTGCTGGCTTTGCCCACAGCGTGTATATATTAAAGAGACCGCGTGCAGAACGAAGAGGTGTTTCTCAAAACTTTGGTAGTGTTTTGCGTTAATATTTACAATCGTCTCATTCTTACTACTGAGAACTGTCCGAATTACTACAAATGTTAGTGTTAAAGTTAACATATTACGTTAATTCAAACGATGGCAAGTCGTTAGTTACAAGCTTTTCCCCCGTTTCGTGCAGCAGATCGGCGAGATGTTAAAAGGTTTAGTGAACGTTTTCGAAACCGAAACTAAAGCGTGTTTGATTTTTACGGCGGGTCATTTTCTTAGCATTCCCACTGCACAAAAGGCATCACCCTGCTGGCGATGAAGATGAAACCAGTCAGACACCTGAGGGCTGAGGTATTTATTCATCATAGGACTAAAATCTTACTGAAATAAGCGATTATCTCACAGATTTTACTACAGTGGTCTTGTCATCAGTTCTACATTGGTGCTTTTGTCATCAGTTCTACATTGGTGGTCTTGTCATCAGTTCTACATTGGTGGTCTTGTCATCAGTTCTACATTGGTGGTCTTGTGACCCCATTTCCAAACCTTCTATTCCACCCGAGTATTTCATTATACAGGTACTCTTTAATTTAACTCATATTTCAAATTTAATTTTTAAGGTAGAATTTTATATTTCGGTCATACTTTACTTGAAACTCTAATTCTTCTGCATAAACATCGTTGTTGTTGATGAGTAGACTTTTGCTTCGGGTTGGTGAGGCACGCAACGTTCAGTTTAGACACGACGTTCTTCGGTTATACTGGGCGTATACCCTAATATAGAAATAAAGAAAGGTATAGCCATACACGCTTCGTTGTGATTGGTGTTTCGTGATACGTGTCAGCGCAGATAAATTCAAACAGCGGGGCAAAATCTTTACATCTGATGGAAGGAAGCTTCACGGTTGATGAAAAGCAGAATACCCAAGGCAAAAGAAGCATTTAAGAAAATGAGAAACACAGTGCAATAAACCTTTGTCCATTATTAATGAAAGTAAGAAAAGGGTACTAAAGAACATAGTTTTCTTTAAAGAAGCATGGACTTCATGAATAAATGAATGCTGTGCTTGTTGGCTGTCCATATGACGGGGATTTTCAGGAGAAAATTTATGAAAATTCCATATCGAGCACGGAAGTCTGATGTTGAAATGCAGCGGAAGGTTTAGGGACGGGACAATCTATTCCAGAGATATACTCGTAGAAATAATAATCAAAATGTTTAGGACATTATGTACTGAGAAGGAGGAAATTGGAGCACGAGATAACAACAGAAATTTAAAAAAAAAACTGAGAGAACTGTCGGCTTTACGTCAGGATCAAAGTGTTGTACCAGGCCATAAGGTCTTTGATATTTGGACATGCACCCTTGGACCGATGGTTGTTGTTGTAGCTGTTGTTGTTCCTGGTGGTGGTGGTGGTGTTCAGAATCGACATCACTGCACTCGGGGCAAACCCATTGCTGCTCAGTCTCCCTCAGGAAATGTCGAAGGGTATGAATGGTGATTGCGGTACCGATGGTCCTTGCGTCTAGCTTGAAAGTGGCGCTCCTCGCCAAAACCAGGCAAAACTCTTATGTTTTTAAAAATACTAGAGGATAAGGAGAAAAGGGTACTAAATACACTCACGGCATGACTTGTATGGAAGGCCCCACAAAACTCACAAATACCTTGTAACTCCACGGTCTGATTTTGTGATCGCCTACGCTACTGGACGCGACACGAGGTAGAAAAGAAAACAAACAAACGTGAATCTATGGTGGATAAAACTTTATTCTTTTGTATTTGATTTGTTTCTTTCCTGTGCTTTTAATGAGCATCATCATTATCACCCTTAAGATCCCAGCAGAGCTTGGGGCTTCAACTAATTCACGCCAAGCTGTCCTTCCCTGCGTCATTCGTTCTGGTACTTTCTGTGTCCTGTTTTAGGCCTATCTCCCATGTTGATAGTTATCATGTTTATTTTGGTTGAACAACTGCTGATCTTTTAATTCAACATTATCATCTTACAAAGTTGTTTTTTTTTGTTGTTTTTTTTTTTTGTGTGTTGTTAAAACAATTTATGCATATTTTAATCTTTTCACATTCTGTTTCTTCTTATCTACTTGTGCTTATAGTGTTCTTCTTTTTCTTCATCGTGTTTCTTCTCCTGTTTTCATCATATTTTTATTCATTCTTCTTCGTGTCCTCCTCTGTCTCCTCCTCTTCTTCCTCCTGTGTCCTCTTCTTCTTCATTCCTCTTCTACTTTTTACTTTCCTCCTTTTTCTCATTTTACTCTTATCTGTGCTCCTCTTTTTCTTCTACTTCTTCTCTTCCTTTTTCTTATCCTCCACCTTCTTATCCTCTTTCTCCTCATCCTCCCCTTTTATAATTCTTCTTCTTCCTCTTTTCTCTCTTCTTCTTTTTTTTCCTCTTTCCTCTTCTTCTCATCTTTTACTTCTTCTCCTTCACCACCTCTTTCTTCTTCTTTCCCTCATCCTTTGTCTCCTTTCCCTCATCAGTCTTCTTTTATTCTCCTTCCTCTATTCCTGTCTGATTGTTCTCGTTCTTCCTTTCCTTCTTCTCTATCTCCTTCTTTATTCTCTTATTTTTCATATTCTTCTCTTTCGGCTTCATCTGCTTCCTCTTCTTTCCCTTTCACACCTTAATAAACAAGGAACCATCTCCGCAGGAAACCTGTACCAGGGCAATTCATTCGCTCTTGCTGTATTGGTTCCTATAGCAACGTAATGATTACATGCTGAGGTTACCAGCCTCATGCCCAAATTAACATATTTGTCGCAGTGTGCGACATGCGTAATATCACCAGCGTCACTACTACCACTAGTTTCTCTTTTTCGCCATTTTCTTTCTTCAACACCTACTCCATCTTCCCTTGATTCTCTTTTTTATATTTCCATTTTTGTCCACATATCTTATTTTTCATTTTCTTGCACATTCATGTCTGTGTTCGCCATCCGCATCATTTGCATTATCCATCTACCCATGTTTTATGTTGTTGTTCCGTCTTCATCCTGTCTGCGTTCACAAATTTCCGTGAACGTTTGATTTATTCTGTGTAAAAGTTCTTCATGTTCATCAAAATGCCCAAATGCACACGTACTTATGTTGACATTAAACTTAAGATATCTGCTAACCTGAGTCGTTGGTTAAGAATTCGCGAATTTGAAATTTAAATGTAAGACTTTTTTTAGTTTTTATGTTCATGTAATTTTGACTTCTTAAATCCTGGTGTGTGTTATGCTCTTGAAAATACGATACTTGAATATAATGGAAGCAAATATTTTTCAGGGATTACGTGTGGGAAACAACAGACTATCGACAGAAACTATTTTAGAGGTTAATGAAAATGAAAGCTATCTTTCATAGACACCGGATAAAGGCAACAGGTTTTGAGAAATGTTTGCTGTAAGGAAAAATATAGGGCACTAAAAATACAGGCAAGCAGAGAAATTGGTAGTTTGAAAATATAAGGAGGACATAAAAAAAAATAGCTTTTAGGGAGCCACTTTTATCCGTGATTGTACTTATTGAAAATTATATAAAATGCGAAAAGTCACAATAAGTGCTGTGTCAGTGCTACTGTGTCAGTGCTGCTGTGTCAGTGCAGTTCACAACACGGTAGATTAACATTTACCACTATTTTTAAGACACTGGTTCCCAAACTTTTTTTTTTTCTCTGGGCCGCACTTTCGGTGTGAAAATTTGCTCGCGCCACATCGAATTTTTTATTGATAAAGAAATACCTTAAAGGAAAAAAAAAAGACTCCAAGCAATTCTTTATTCATAACATAGAACACAACTACTTTATAAAATGGACATGAGACATCCAGAAACTATAAAACAATACAGCTA
Source organism: Oreohelix idahoensis (assembly GCA_024509875.1). Taxonomy (NCBI): domain Eukaryota; kingdom Metazoa; phylum Mollusca; class Gastropoda; order Stylommatophora; family Oreohelicidae; genus Oreohelix; species Oreohelix idahoensis. Next base: position 61,113 of record JAMPIV010004057.1, read on the forward strand.
CATAAAAACATGACTCATTCATATGAATTTGTTTTAAATGTTTCTAAATCTTTTATTGTATTTGAACCTGCCCTCCACACCTAACATCCTGGCATGCCACACCGTTAGGGAACCACTGTTTTAAGACAAAGTACTTGCTAGTTATTCTCGTAGATGACCTAGTTGTTTGAAGAAACCCCTTGATTGAATCGGCATATCACCGTTCACCATCCGACATCAATCTTCATTCACTTCTGAGTTCATTATTTCCCCTTCTTTAATGAAGTTATTTCCACATTATGTAATATTGTACATAGTTATAATACAAAATCGGCTGTGACTATGCCGGTAAAGAGGTGAAATATTACAATCTACCATGAACGGAGCTGCATGCAAAGCTTCAGCTTTCTACGATGAGTGGAAAATAGATATTTTTTGCGCTAGATTGTAAACACCATAGATATGTTAAAAACTAATGTCGTGTTAAATAAAAGTGAGTAATAATGGAAAGGACCTAGACTATGTATAATTTTCTAAAATGTCTCAAAAGTGAGAGGAGTACAATTTTGTGTTAACTGACTTCCATAAAAGGTGATGGTCCTTTGCAGAGTTTGTGCACACACCATGATAATTATTGATGTGCAGAGCTTATGCGCACACATTGTAATCATAACATGCTTTTAATTGTATGGGTGAACAAAAATGTCATATTTTCCAAACATAAACAGCTCGTTAACATGTTGATATATCCATCATTACCTCATTCATCTGCTCCCAAAGAAACGGTTTTATGCACATTTTTATTGTTGTGACAAACAATTGTAAATCTTCGGTCATTTGTATGAAGTATTTTTGGTCGGTTTTATTATGTTTTTTTTCCAAATCAGTGTTCATACTGTCCTCGACTTACGACAGGATTCCGTTCATAAGTCGAAATGGCCGTAGGCGATATGTTCGTAATACGATATGGTCGTAAGTGGATATGTTCGTAAGTCGATATGGTCGTAAGTCGATGTGTTCGTAAGTCGGAAAGTACAGTATACTGTACTATATGAACCATACTGATATGTTAACACTTAACATGCCTAAAAGCTAAAGTGTGTAGGCCTATTTTCATGTGATAAGAAACTCTGTACAGGGCGATATAACCTGGGGCAATCTGATCATCAGGGCAAAAAAGGGCATGTTATATTATAAAAACTAATTTTACTTGTGCTTATAGTGACAAAACACAAAGCACAAATTATAAAATAACATTATTTTACTGAACAGTAATGTACTGTTATAAATAATGAACAAATAAATAAATAAAATTGACGACCAAACGTCCGGAGTCGAAAATAATGCGATTAATGAAATGACAATCGTATCTACGAGGGTTCGTATATTGCATACGTCGTAAGTCGAGGACAGTTTGTATTAACATGTACTACTGGTGTCTTGTAGACCTGGTGCTGAGTTTGAGATGTCGTTTGAGAAATATATGAGTGTCAAAAGGTCACCAGAATGAATATTGTAATGTTAAGTAGTCCATTTGTTTCTTTTGATTAAGTAATTTCTTATAAAGAACAATAAAAAATTCTCTTAAGCTATTATTTTGACATTTTTACTCAACTTTATGTCGTCCGATTGGACAAGTGCTTTCCATTAGCTGCACATTTATAGGGTTCTTGGATTAAACCATAGTAGCGTCACGCTCTAGTCTACCCAGCTGTAAATGGGTACCTGACACTGTTCTTGAGTTAGGAATGAAAATGCAGCGACATGGGAGCTGGTCACCTCCACCTCATAAAGAAAGCTGACGTTGTGTTAACTTTGACACTTTACTCCACTACGTCAGTATCTGCTGTGGGGCCTTCCTTAACATTTTACTCATCTTTATATTGACAGATTTCACCTTAATCCTGCTCCCTGTCATCAGAGCACTGAGGTGTCAGGCCATGTTTCTACCTGGTAACTTCTTGATTCGGTTGCTGATAATCCCTGCCAGTCACAAGGAAATCGTAAAGAGTAGGCCATACGGCCGCTGCCTTGGCAACATTTTAAAAAATTAGGAAACCTACCCACCACAAAAATATTTAAAGAATGTGTGATTCTTGTATACACACATAAGGATTATCGCCGGTGCTATGGAGTTCGTGCACTGTGCTGAGATCCTTCTTGTGTGATCTAATGGAGAAGATTTGAGCACTGGTTGATAGTCCGTGTGCTGTGAAGATGATCCTTAAACCCAAACTAAAAACCAAACTTCGGTTTCTAAGCGAAACAAAAAATAAACAGAACGCGAACACATTTACTTGTTTCAAAGCGGATAATTGTTTCAACATGAGCTACGCAGTATCGAGTAGTGTGAGCTCAAATGCCACAATGCTACCAGGTGACATTTTAAACCTCCCCGTTTACCCACAGTGCGGTTTGAGAACGACGGAGACAATCGAAGTTTGTTATCACAAGATCGATACTGTTGGAATTTAGATTACAAAGCGAGTATTATACATGTTATCGATCGCTGAAAGCGTGAAATACCACCGAGTGCTTACCTGTGTTTTAGGTCGCCTAATCTTCCAGAGGCGCTATCTTCTCGCGGCACGGTTGCTGGGTTTCTGGTCCGAAGCCTGGTGGCGTCATTCTCCAGTCTACCTAACTGCAAATGGGTACCTGACTCTGTTCTTGAGTTAGGGAAGGCAAAGACAGAGATAAAGGTCATCCCACCTATAAAAGCGTAGACCTAATATAGTAGTCTCTAACACTGTATCACCCTACGACAGTTTCTGCCGTTACCTTTAAACCTTCAAAATTACAAAAAAGCGAAAAACCAATTTTTCTTCATTGAGGTTTTTTTTTTTCTTATTGCGAGACACTTTTCTTTCAACCTAGACCGAAATCCGTCGGTTGTATCAGATCTCATATGCCATTCAAACCTTTGCATCCCAAGGTAGAAAAGGTACGACGTTGTAAGTAAGTATATGAGATTCAGAAGTAAATGGACTCGTGTTGATAAATATCAAGCCATGAAAAGGACACCAGTGACTATCAGCTAGAGTGGTGAAGCCCTGAAAAGGGCTGTTAGCACTTGCAGCATTGATAAATACTATGCTCCTAAAAGGAATAATAGTATCTCTCCGCTGGCACGATGAAGATCCTGTAAGTGCAGGATGTACAGCGACTTTTGATGTTTCGTTGGTTACAAAGCATGCGGCACCTACATAGTTGGTTTACTTACAGCAGGTGTGCCAGCACCCCAACGGGGGGTGCGAGATGACATTTCAGGGGATGCGACAAAGAAGCCTAAGGTCAAGAGTCTCACGCTTAACCAACTGAGCTATCAACGTGATATTACTTTGTAGGGGGTGCGAACGTTAATCAAACATTTCCTAGGGGTGCGGGGCATAGAAAAGGCTGAGAACCTCTGACATACAGGAAGCTTGCGTCCATAAACTCATGCTTCCTCGCAATGATGGTCTATGTAGTATTTATTACATCACGATGTTGAGAAGAAGACGTTGGCATTTGATAGGACATACAATTAGGAAACTAGTAGACAGAATTACAAGCCAGTCTTTGTTCTGGAATCAACGGATAAGAGAAGGAGAGAACGAGCTGAAAAACACGTGGAGAATAAAAATAGAGAACTTTATATATGAAAGTGATAAAGAAAACATGGAAAGACCTTAAAGGATGGCACAGGTCAGGAAGGCTTTTCATCAATGTGTTAAAGGGCTGTTGGGTCTGACAATAAACAGAAATAAGACAAAGAATATGATAAGAAATGCGGCTGGTGATGAAGGTAAAGGTAGTTCCATAACAGATTCTGCCGTACGGGAGTGAAGTGTTAGAGATTTCACGCTACTAGGTCCAGCATTGAGAAGTGAGGTGACTAGTTCTCTCCCTCGCTGCCTTTTCCTTTCCTAACTCAAGAGCAGAGTCGTGTACCCACTTACAGCTGGGTAGACTGGAGCGTGACGCCACCCTGTATCGAACCCAGCACCATTGCTCCTACAAGATAGTCATATTACACGTGAAGAAAAGCATACAACATGAATAATTATACATACAGCTTGACAGCAACATAGACAACTTTGGAGGAACGGACAGTTTCATCACTGTCAGATAACAAACGCAAGGGGAGCTTCTCTGTGCATTAGGTGATACATGAATCCCCCGCTTAGGGATGTTAATTCGTTCTTGAACAATCGAATGCTAACCGAAAAAGCGCTGAACGAAAATTGATTTCCAAAAAAGAATTGATAGAAATCAAATTAATTCGTTCCAGTGTCCAGAAAGCCGTATAACAAGTAAAAAGTGATTTAAAAAAAAAAAAAACCCAGTTGTTAACAACATTTATTAACTACATATAATTATCAGACGTATTGAACATAAACAAGATATTTTGTATGTACATATGTACAGTACTAACAAAATATTTTAAAATTGTATAGGGATTTAATCACTGCTACTTCCGTTGCTTGCAGCCACAGTTGTCACGACAGAACTGTCTTCACCATCAGAAGACTGGTTAGCAGAAGGCTTTGTTGGTGTTGAAAACTTTTTTTTTCCTGGCTCCAGATGTAAAATGCACGATTGTTTGGCCAATGTGGGCAGAACATATTCAGGAGATTTTTTTTTAAAAACCAGTCGAGCTTGATGTGTTTTGCCACCTTCTTTATCTCTTCAGGCAGCCACCTTGTAGCAATTAAGACCTTGTTCTATGTCACAGATTACCATAGAACTGTATACCATTATGGGATCATGCTTCATTATGCAGCGATGATAATGCTTCTTGTGCATCTTACTACCCTGATTGAACTTGATGAGCCCTGAATGAACTTGATGAGCCCTGAATGAACTTGGTGAGCCCTGAATGAACTTGGTGAGCCCTGAATGAACTTGATGAGCCCTGAATGAACTTGATGAGCCCTGAATGAACTTGATGAGCCCTGAATGAACTTGATGAGCCCTGAATGAACTTGATGAGCGTGTGAAAGCTATATTTCTGCCTCCCGTGGAGTTTAGCGGTGCTCTGTGTAAGATCGAAATTTTAAAGCGTAGGACAAACAAACAGCATAAAACACACAAAAAAATCGTTATATTCAAAAAGCGCTAATCGAACAGCGTAAGAGCGGGGAATTGCTATATATGGAAATAAAAAGAAATCATATTCAGCAGTAACAAAATATGGAACTGATGACAAGAATCAGACAAAGGTCTAATAGAAGGAGAGATGAGAAAAGGACGCTGGCGATGAATAAGACACATGGAGGAAACCTATTGATAGCATTACAGAGCAGGTCCTAATTCTTGAATCCCCCAGGGTAACAGACGTAGATGGAGGCCGAATAACATTTGAAGAAGAGAACTGAAGACTGACATACAGGGGATAAGGAAGACATAGCAAGACCGTGAACTGGTGTCACAGTTCAAGGAAGACATAGCAAGACCGTGAACGGGTGTCACAGTTCAAGGAAGACATAGCAAGACCGTGAACGGGTGTCACAGTTCAAGAATGCATGACATGAATGTGAAGGCCTATGATCCTCCGGGCACGTAAGGGTAAAGAATGAATTAAAGTAATTTCTTTTTTCATTATTCAGAGTTTATGAACTTTGTCTTGTTATTTCAACTGTTTAGTGTGTGTCAAAGTTAAACTTTGAAATAAGAAAAGAGCAAGTGATAATCTTCAGACTCCGCAAAAGATACCATCTATTCAACAACTAAATGTAGAAACCACTAATGAGTGTAACTATGGCACTGATAAAATGACAGCTGAACATCTGCTTCTGAAATGCCCAACATATGAGGAACAGAGAAAGCATATATGGCTGTCTCCAGTAACATTCCTGGAAATGCTCTATGGAGATAGAAATAGCCTCAACCTGGCCACTGCTTTCATTGAACATATTCAAATTGACGTCTGAGAGTGTATGAAGAAGGAGAAACTGTCAAAGTTCGGTTTTTATAACTGTTAATCATTCAACATAGAATCACTCAAATAGTTGATGTACATTAGATCATATTCATTCATTCATTCATCGCCCTTCATTTCATGAAGAAGCATAGTTCTTCAACAAATCTATTGTCTTGTGCCATCAATGTGGCTGCTATATCCAATGCGAGATGGATAGATGGAAAAGGTGAAAGTATGAATAAGTACCAAAACTGCCCAAGATAATCTCACTAAAATTTGGCTCGAGGAAAATCTGCGGAAAATGTAAGTATTAGTTCCGGAGGAAGAAAATAGAGTGAGATTCACTGGCAGATCTATTAAAAGGGAAACAGGAAATTAACTGTCTCTTAGCAGGTTGAGAACCCTCTGAGTAGACTAAGAGCTAGTAGGTATCCAGGCCACTTTTCTCTAAGGTACTGAATTATTAGACAAAGCGCCCATTAATTAAATACAAGGTATAACATAATCTTACAGTATTAGACATCATTGTAACACTGAAGAAAAGTCAGTAAACTAATCTTTCATTTAGAAAATTACAATGAAACTTTACTGATGAAAATAACTAATTTGTCATATGTATAGAATATGTATCAATCCAATATGTATAGACTTTACGATAATCAAAAATGCCTGAAGTGCAATAGTGTCTATAAAGGTACTGACAGTTTGTAACAGGACTTATAGAATTTCACTTGAGTTTAGTAAACAACAACTATTTATATCTCAGCATTATGACTATCACCCATGTGTTACCGGGGCCGAAAGGAGAGCAAGGAATAGTAACACTGTACCCTACCAGGCAACTCGTAAAAAGCGACTAAGGAGGGTTGGGCATGGGGATGGTTACCCCATCCCGTAAAAAAACTTGTTACCAAGAAAACTTCAATAAATGTGACCAATTCAAATACAGAATATAAATCAACTCAGCCGCCCAAGACAGAAGAAGGTCCTCTGGAAAAGAAGGCACATGAAGCAACCCAGAGAACGCCGAAAGGAGTCTGGGTTGCCGACTAACCTTTTTTTCGTCTAGGAAAATCTCCAGGATTGGCACCTGGAATGTTCGTACTCTATGTGAACAAGGGAAAACTGCACAGGTAACAGCAGAAATGACAATTTACAGGATTGATATCCTGGGTCTCTGTGAGACACGGTGGAAGGGCATAGAGAGGAGGAGATTGATCACAGGAGAAATGGTGTTGTCCTCAGGACGTGAGGAGGAAAGAGCCCACCACAGTGAAGGGGTGGCTCTAATGCTGTCTCGGGAAGCACAGAAGGCACTTATAGAATGGGAAGCATTGGGACCCCGAATTACAACAGCAAGGTTTAAATGAGCAAAAAAGAAAGTAAATATAAACAGCATTCAATATTATGCACCAACAAATGATAAAGAAGTATCTGAGAAAGAAGACTTTTACACTAGATAACAAAATGTCTTGGACAAAAAGAAAAGAAAGGACATCACAATTTTAATTGGGAACCTAAACGCGAAAATAGGAACAGACAACACCGGCTTTGAAGAAATCATGGGAAAGCATGGATTAGGTATGATGAACGAGAATGGGGAACTACTAGCTAACTTCTGTGCTTCAAATCAACTAGCTATAGGAGGAAGCATATTTCCACATAAAAGAATACATAAAGCAACATGGATATCACCTGACCACAGAACTGAGAATTGATCACATATGCATAAGTAAGAAGTTTAGGTCATCATTGCATGATGTAAAAGTATGTAGAGGAGCAAAAGTGGTATCAGTCCACCATCTTCTGTTGGCTAGCTATAGACAACAGTATAATGTGGGATATTTAAGAAATCAGGTAATAAGAGAAAAATTTTCAATCACAGTATCCAACAAATACCAAGTACTCCAACAGCTGGAAGATGAAACAGATACGGAAGGCCACTGGCAACAAGTAAAAAATATATATATGGAACCAGACATGTGAAGAAGTACTGAGAAAAAGAGAACATCAGCACAAAGCATGGATAACAACAGAAACCATTAGCAAGATAGAAGACAGGACAAACAAGAAAACAGATTTAAACAGAAGCAAAACCAGAAGCTCCAAAGCCACAGCTCATGAAGTGTACATAGAAGCAAACAAAGAAGTAAGAAGAAACATCAAAAGAGACAAGAGAAAGTATATTGAAGAGTTGTCAAGGGAAGCAGAGGAAGCTGCAGCCAAAGGAAATATGAGGGACCTGCACAACAACACAAAGAAGCTAACAGGGAAATATAAGCAAGCAAATGGCCTCATAAAAGATAAGAATGGAAAATTGCTTAGTAATATATAAGAACAAATGAAGAGATGGACAGAACATTTTGAGGAACTTCTCCATAGACCATCTCCAACTAATCCCCCAGACATCCAGCCAGGAGAAGAGGAGCTACAAATCAGCTGTGAATGACCAAGTAGAGAAGAAATAAAGAAAGCCATAAAGCTTCTGAAAGATGGAAAAGCAACTGGTCCAGACGGCATTCCAGCAGAGGCCATCAAAACAGATATTGATACTTCTACAGAGATATTATACAAACTACTTGGCAAAGTCTGGGAGAGAGAGGAAATACCAGCTGAATGGAAGGAAGGTTATCTGGTCAAGTTGCCTAAGAAGGGAAATTTACAAGAGTGCACAAATTATAGAGGAATAATGTTACTATCAGTGCCAGGAAAAATATTAAACAGAATCATCCTTGAGAGATTAAAAGAGTCCATAGACAAGCAACTGAAATATGAACAAGCAGGTTTTCGACAAAACAGATCCTGTACAGACCAGATAGCCACACTGAGAATAATAGTTGAACAAAGTCTGAAATGGAATTTACTGCTATACGTCGGATTCGTGGACTATGAAAAGGCATTTGACAGTGTAGACAGAGAATCGCTCTGGAAATTGATGAGACACTATGGAGTTCCCATGAAGATCATTAACTTAATAAGGAAGACCTATGAAGACATGACATACAGAGTTCTTCATGAAGGACAACTTACAGAACCGTTTAGGATAAGAACTGGAGTGAGACATGGATGCCTCTTGTCTCCATTTCTTTTCTTACTAGCAATAGATTGGGTTATGAAAATATCGATATCACACAACAGAAATGGAATCCAGTGGAATCTGACTCAACAGCTTGAGGATCTGGATTTTGCAGATGAGTTGAGAAGAAGACGCTGGCGATGGATAGGACACACATTGAGGAAATCTGTTGATAGCATTACAAGGCAGTCCTTGTTTGGAATCCACAGGGAAAGAGAGGCAGAGGTAGACCAAAAAACACATGGAGAAGAGAACTGGATACAGAGGTGAAAATGATGAGGAAAACATGAAAAGAATTTGAGCGGGTGGCACAGGACAGGAAGACTTGGCATGTGTTTCTTGAAGGCCTATGCTCCTCGGGGAGCTAAAAGGTATTGAAGATTAGGACTTCGAAGAAGTTGATTTCAATTGCTTTTACAAAACTATTGATAATTCATCATTAAGGACATTTCTGCAGGTCGATTGAATGTAGTGGTTGGTTCTTAGTAGTGTAACTTATCTGTATCTATGACTGCTATCCCGGTCACTCCCTGATTTCTCCAGGTGTAAGAAAATGGTGGTATGTTAGATGCAGATCTTTCTCAGGGGTTTGAAGTTCTGTTTCTCTGATCCAGGTTTCTCGTCATCGATGAAGACGGAAGCTCTTGGTGCAGACTACCCTAAAGAACTAGGGAAGATACAATACGACTTCGGTAATCCTCTATTTGAATCACTCTTCTCTCAGTTCCCAGCAAAATACTAGGCAGGATAATTATACAGAGAATTTCAAAAGCAGTAGACCATAAACTGAGGAAAGAACAAGCAGGATTTAGAAAGAACAGAAGATGTGTAGATCATATATTCACTCTCAGGAACATTATAGAGCAGTGCTCAGAATGGCAAAGACAGCTGTACATTAACTTCGTTGATTTTGAAAAGGCTTTTGACAGCATACATAGGGACAGTTTATGGAACAATACTGAGGGCTTATGGAATTCCAAGCTGCATAGTGTCAATCATAAAAAGCCTCTATGCCAACTTTACGTGTAGTGTTGGGCAGAGCTACCTAACCTTTGAGGTGAAGACAAGAGTACGACAGGGATGCCCCTTATCAACCACTCTATTTTTAACAGTCATAGACTGGGTGATGCGCCAGACAACAGAGGGCAGTCCAAGAGGAATAAGATGGACTACATTTTCTACATTGGAAGATCTGGAATATGCAGATGACATTGCACTACTAGCACATTCACATCAACACATCCAGGAAAAAACGGATAGACTTAATAAGTTTAGCCAGCAGGTGGGCTTGAACATCAATTTAAAGAAGTCAGAGGTCATGACGCTCAATGTGAACAACCCTGAGCCCATATCAGTAAGGAATCAGCAACTGGTACAGACAGACACCTTCACATACCTAGGATGCATAGTAACACCAGACGGCGGGGCAGGCAAAGACATCAACATCAGAATGAATAAGGCAAGAACAGCCTTTTTTAGCCTAAACAACATCTGGAAGTCCTCTCAATACAGCACAAGCACAAAATTAAGATTATATCAGAGCTGTGTGCTTTCTGTGCTTCTCTATGGTGCAGAATGCTGGAGAGTTACAGAGAAGGAAATGTCGAAATTGTCCTCTTTTCACATAACATGCCTAAGAAAAAATTCACCGAATCTTTTGGCCGAATACCATCACCAACCAAGATCTGCTTACTCGGAGCAAGCAAGAGGACATGCACACTATCATAGCTGGCAGACGCTGGAGCTGGGTTGGCCATGTCCTCAGAAGAGACCCCGATGCCATCACAAGAACAGCTATGCTTTGGACCCCCGAAGGAAAACGAAAGAGAGGCCGACCAAAAACAACCTGGCGGAGGACTGTGGAGGCTGAGATGCAAAGAATGAACCAGAGTTGGGGCACTTTACGAAGGATTGCCGCCGACCGAGCAAAGTGGAATCAATTTGTTGTTGCCCTACAAGACTCCACTAGGCGTGATGGCCACTGACTGCTTTGACGGTCGGCGGCTAAGGATCAAAGAAGAATCCTCTATTTGGGAGAGATTAATTATCAAGTCTGTGTCGCACGTCCGTCAGAATTCACAGTACAGACCAATGTGTGTCTTTTGCACTGTTGGCTCTACAGTTTATGCACGTGAGACAACCAATATGTTTGCCATAAGGTTTTTTTTTTTGCTTAAGTACATAAATCAGATATATCATAAAAACATCTTCTACATCCACAGTTAGCCACCAACACTACAAGTCCTTCATTACACTGTGTGTCTGCTAATTTCAGCCATGTTCACCAAAGTATTGCAATAAATCAAATCTCTTGTTACAATCAATATTTGATGTTTCTGGCTCTACTAATTATCAAGAAATGAAATGTACAATGGTACAAAGCCATTTATACTTCTCTAATATTATTATTATAACAATGCACCAGCTGCCTTTAGTTCTTTATCTCAATACACTTTGGAAGTGAGTTATTCCTTTAAAACATGGAGCAATACAATATTATCACACCCAAACAATTAGCAGATATGCTCTACCTATATATATATATATATATATATATATATATATATATATATATATATATATATATATATATATATATATATATATATATATATATATATATATATATATATATATATATATATATATACTGAAGATATGTTGCGTGATAAATTCTCGCAACATCATTTTATTACAATATCTATTTTATAACGCAAGGGCAACAACTGCTTGAAATTTATAGTTTACTTTTCTCGGTAAGCATTTGTCTTCTCGCGTTGGTATTGAATGCAGTTGAGTTTTTGAGCTGTGGTCATTTTTCGCGCCGGACTGCGCATGACTGGTCTTGCTTTTTGGTCGATCGGTTTCCGCCCACCACTAGTGGAGTGAGCGATTTGAATGGCGAAAGAGATGCCTCGTTGAAGAGGGGATCTCCGCTATTTTTTGTTCTGTCAGGGATGTGTAGTCCTCTTAATGGATATTTCGTTTATTCGAGATAATACCTCTAGTGTTTCCCACATGTCGGGAGGCGTGATATTTCTGTGTATTTCATGAAAGCAAGGTAAATTGACTTTTTCATTAACTCTATCGATTTTGGGTCGTGAGCGATTTCGATTCATAGCCTGTCTTCGAAAGTCGTCGTCACGAGATGTTTTCCTAGCTCACATGTCGCTGTATTGTGCTGCATCGGTTGATGCAGGTCCCAAGGACTATTACTTGCTACTTGGTTACCTGAACTAGGTTTGAAAAACCTTTGTTATCTAGAGGATATTTTTGAGGACATTATTTATACTTCGGCAGACGTGTCTGTCTTGCTGAAGTCAGACTAAGGAGAGTGAACTGATCTCATACATCTGGTTATCTCCTGGCTGTTATAGAAAAGGATGGAGTTTTTCACCTGACTACATTTACAGCACTATGAAATATAACATGCATCTGACTCATCATTGTAATGCTGTCTACCGTCTATTGCTGTATTGAATGTTGCTGTGATAATGACTGTTTGATGTGTCTACATATTCGCGTAACCATTTTGTCACTGTGGCGTCCACAATAAATAATGAAGAAAAACGTCAACGGCTGTTTCAAGAATCATTGACTTTATACGTCGTGAGTTTACTGACGTCCTATGTGGATTGCCCTGTTATTTTTGTATGAACATTGTTTTGACTGAACACATCTGCACACTACACAAAACCAGACATGCGGATACCATCCATCATCATATGGCATCACGCATCATTTGGTGGCCATAAGCTGGTTTGATTCTGGTACCAGCAAACACGGGGTCCCTTACCCACTTCAGTTTCAACAAGAATTCATCAACATCCTTCAAGAAATTAACATTCTTCAAGACAGCCAACATCTTCAAAATTTTCAAAGTACTCGGCGTTGCCCGGTAAAAGTCAAAATTTCAATTTTTTGACGGAAACAAGAATTTGACAGTACCCGGCGTTGTTACATGTTGCCGGATAACTCGGACTGCTGTTATCTTTTACGCAAGTCAAGCAAGTTGCTGCTGTCAAGGTTCCAGTGCTGTCGTTTTTGGGAAGGCCAAGTACCGATTTCCATCAACTTACTTTTGGATTAGAAGGTCAAGTGCCGAAACAACTCAACACACAGTATGTCAGAAGCTCTTGTACCATCGTGTTAGCAGTGGAAGCAGTTCAGATGTGCCATCATCGTTGGAGCTTCGCTCTTTAGGACGTTGATTGACATCCGTTTTTCTGCTGTTCGACGATTGGAAGCCTATAAGTTAAGTGGCCTGTTTGTATGTAAACAGTGCCCTTATACTTCTGCTGAGTCTTCTGTGTATCATCTCATTCTATATGTTATATGTCTATATGTTATTTGTATATTTATATGTTTATATTTCAGCGGGTTCTCGGTTGGGTGGTGTCTCCGTTAGATTATGCCACGTCATAGAGGTCGTCTATTGTGAGCGTTTTCTGTAGGGTTTGCAAATTTCCGATACTGGAATTTGCTAAGCGACTTCTGTTGCTATTTATGTTAGCTGTGATGACATGTTTTAATATTGTTTTCGTTATTATTTCGCATTCTTTAGTTTTGTTTTGATTTGTTTGTATTTGTTAGCCTACTCTTGTCTATAATTTAGTTACATACAACATTTTTGTTTATACACTGTGGTGTCATGTATTTTGTTTAATTCTATCGTAGATATCGTCACATTTTTTGTGATATTTCATTAATTTCTGCTTTATTTTTAGTTGATTTCTGCGAACGTTTTTGTATTGTTGCTGATCTTTGTTATTGTTTACATTGTTATTGTTTACATTGTTTGCATTGTTTACATTTTCAATGTTTACATTCTGCATGTGTTTACATAGTCATTGTTTACAGTTATAGTAATTAGTTAATGGGCTATGCTAATGCACTGTTACTACTACACTGATGATAAATGAATGATGAATAGTGTCGTGCACTATTGAATGAGAAGTGCACTTATGATCAAGAATTGATTGGTGATATTTCATATACAAGTTCTTTGATTGGAGACTTGTTTCCCACAGAGACTGGGATAATATAAGGTGATGTGAATATACAAGTGCTTAATTAAGACTTGTTACACTTAGGTTTGAAATAAATTAGTTAATTATTTCAGGTTTTGGACTCATATGTTAGACAACATGTCTACATTTGAGCACTTTATTGAGCAGGGTAAATTGCTTGGGATGACTGGTGATAAGTTAGAAGAATTTGCAACTGCTCGATATGATAAAGCAATGGAAGCTGAACAAAAGAAACTGCATATGGAAGCTGAACAAAAGAAACTGCAGATGCAGGTGGATGAAAAAAGATTCCAAATGGAAATGGAAAAACAAAAAAGGGAATCAGAAGCTGAGGAAAGAAAACTCCAGCTAGAGGCTGAAAATAAAAGACTTGAAAAAGAGGCTGAAAATAAAAGACTTGAAAAAGAGGCTGAGAATAAAAGACTTGAAAAAGAGGCTGAAAATAAAAGACTTGAAAAAGAGGCTGAAAATAAAAGACTTGAAAAAGAAGCTGAAAGACTTCAAATAGAGGCTCAGGCTGAGGAGAGAAGATTACAGAGAGAATCTGATGAGAGGAAAGAGAAAGCAAAAATGGAACATGAAGAAAAGGTCTTAGCTTTAGAGTTGGAAAAATTGAAATTGATGAACATGAGTAATGGTAATGATTCAAACAAGGGTTCATCTTCTGGTAAGGCTAATAATGATACTTTTAAGATTAAGTTACCAACTTTTAGTCCTTCCAGTGATGACATAATGTTCTATCTGGACAGATTTGAACAAGCATGTACAGCTCATAACATAGACAAAGCAAAATATGTTTATCAGTTATCAGGGATACTGACAGGTAAAGCTCTAAGTATATTAAATATGGTGGATGAACCTGACAAGAACAATTATGAGGTTGTCAGGGCCGCTCTGTTAAAGAAATATCAGCTTAACGAAGACGGCTATCGTCTACAATTTAAAAACATGTTACCTGAAAATGGAGTTGAATTCTCCGAGTTTATTGCAAGAATACGCATTACTTTCTCACGATGGGTTGAACTATCTAAGACGGAAAAAACTTATGAAGGACTTATGGACTTAATACTTAGAGACAAAGTCATGTCGTCTGTCAATGAGTCTTTCCTTGCTTTCCTTCATGAACGTAAACCTAAAACAATAAAAGAAATGGAAGATTTCTGTTGCCAATACGTAACTGCACACCCACACATAACCATGGGTAACTCTAAGGTGAAAGAAGGTTTACCAGTTGCTTCGGCAGCTCCGTATGGTCAAAACTTTGCTCGTAGATTCCAACAAAATTTTGATAGAAAGAGCAGCGGTAATTTCTGTCAAAATCATGGAAACCAATTTCATGGTGATTCTTCTTCGAAGAATTGGAGACAACCTGATAGTGGTCGTTACTATCACCCTAATAATTATAGGCATTTCAAAAGAGGATATGGTAATAGAGGTTATTCCTGCCGAAGACCTCAGAACCAAACAAATAGATGTTCGCATCAATGTGAACATGATAGTAATCGTGGAAACTGGAATTCGAACCAGGATAACAATTACAATAGAGACAATAATAACTGCAGAGATAATAATAACTCTGATAACTTCAGAGGTAATAATAGTCGGGGTAGATCTCAACACAAAAAAAAGAGATATCAGCAGGCTAAAATGTACAACAGGAAACTGAGGGAGCCTGTAATCATGTTGTTGATAATAAAAACTTTGACGCTGTCACTGGTTCTGCTTTTGACTTTGAGAGAGCAAACAAATGCCCCCAATGCAGTACTTTATTCGAACCGGGTACCATAACTACTTTGAGTTGTGGTCACCCACTTCCCGCTCTTCCTGCTGCTGTTGCGCATGACGGGAGGGTGGTTCTTTAATTCTACATAAGGGTCTTGTTAATGATACTCCGGTCTCACTACTTTTCGATTCCGGATGCACCACTATTGGTGTTAGACAATCGCTTGTAGATCCATCTTGTGCTACAGGAAGGGTTATTAAATGTGTCACATTTGGCGGCACTCTAGAAAAATATCCTACTGCTGTAATTCGCATTGCCACTCCTTTCTTTACTGGAGATGTGCATGCTTGTCTCTTACCTAATCCTATTGCGGACCTTATTATTGGTCGTATTCACGGAGTTAGGGAGTGTACCCCACAGCAGATTGCTGCTTGGGAAGATAATAACATGCAAGCTACAAATGCAGTAGTTACAAGAGCACAAGCTCTACAAACACCCGAAACTTCACTGAATAGTGATAATGAAGTTGATAGCCAAGATAGTCACTTAGTAATCACTCGTGACTCTTTCATAAAATTGCAAGAAGAAGATCCTTCTTTAAAAAAATTCTTCGTTTTTGCGAAGAAAGGTGATCCGAATCAGGATACAAATAGAAAATCTTGGATTGCAATGAGAAACGGCGTACTTGTACGTATGGTACAAGATTCGACTACGTCGGCACATTCGCAAATTCTTGTTCCCAAGAGCATGAGAGTGCAAATATTACAACATGCTCATGACTCGCAATGTGCTGGACATATGGGTTTTGCCCGTACGAAGTCGAGAGTCCTTGCGGCTTTCTTTTGGCCTTTTGTCAATAAGGACATTCGTATTTACTGCCGATCATGCAAGGTATGTCAGGAGGTCAAATCTAGAGGACCACGACATGCTGCGCCTATCCAGGCTGCTGACATTCCTATTCGGCCGTTTCAGAAAATGGCCATAGATATTATTGGCCCTTTTAAGGTCAAGTCGGCCAGAGGACATCAGTTTATCCTTACATGTGTCGATATGTGCACACGTTGGCCAGAGGCTATTCCTCTTAAGAGCATATCTACTACAGATATCGCAGATGCTCTTTGGTTGATATTTTCTCGCTTGGGGTTCCCCAGAGAAATATTGTCAGACCATGGCACTCAACTCATATCTGACACTATGTCACAGGTAATGTCTACCTTACATATTGAACGATCTCTCAGTAGTATCTACCATCCTATGTCTAATGGGTTAGTTGAGCGTCTGAATAGAACGCTCAAGACTTTGCTTGGTAAGATAACTGAAGATCATCCTCAAGATTGGGACAGGGTTTTACCCGCGGCTCTCTTTGCCTTATAGAGAAGTCCCTAATGAACACACAGGATTTTCTCCCTTCGAACTTGTCTTTGGCGCGCGTCCACGCGGCCCTATGTCTTTATTACACGATCTCATCACTGCCGATGATATTAGCGATGAAACTCAATCCTCATATGAGTATGTCATTGCTCTTAGACAAAAGATCATTGAGGCATGTAAGCTAGCAACTGCTTCATCAGAAATTGCTAAAGAGAAGGCAAGACAGTTTGCTAATAAGAATAGATGTCTACGACAACTTTGTCCAGGTGACAAAGCATTCGTCCTACTCCCCAGTAGGGAAAATAGACTTCTTATTGCATGGAAAGGTCCGTATGCAATAGTCTCTCGGATTTCCGATGTTGACTATGTGGTAGATATTGATGGAAAGCATAAAACTTTCCACATAAACATGCTTTCGGAATTTCACGAACGTCCGGACTATTTGCTGCCTATTTTCCAGGCAACGGATGATGCTCCTGCACCTCACGGTCATTATTCATCCCTGTCTGTCATACAGGATGAGGAAGCTACCTTCTCTGATGTCAATCTTCCCCTTCCAGTGGTTCCATTACATTCCACGGAATCTTGGAAAAACGTTTCGGTTTCTCCTAATCTTTCTGGTGACGAACATCGACAAGTCTCGTCGATGTTACAAACATTTCAGGATGTTCTCACTGACATTCCTGGACACACAGATGTCATAGAACATGACATAATTCTTACCGACAATAATCCAATTAGGGTTAGGCCGTATCCTATTCCTATACACTTTCAGTCGCAGGTGGAAAAGGAATTGGATGAAATGATTCAATTAAATATAATTGAACCATCGACTTCACCATATTCTTCTTCCATGGTTATTGTCCGGAAGAAGGATAAGAACATACGAATTTGTGTTGATTATCGCAAATTGAATCAGGTCACAAAGTTCGATGCTGAACCGATGCCTTTGTTAGAAGATCTACTGATTAGACTTTCTAATTCTAGATTCTTCACTAAACTTGACTTGTCTAAAGGTTATTGGCAAGTGCCTTTAGCAGAGCATGCCAAACCTCTTACTGCTTTTTCTACACCTAGGGGTCTATTTCAATGGAATGTTATGCCTTTTGGTCTCATGAACGCCCCTGCAACTTTCGTTCGCATGATGCGTCGAATTCTGTCACATCGTTCGGATGTCATCGCATACTTAGATGACATCTGTCTCTTCAGTGATACCTGGGAAGATCACTATTTAGGGTTATATGACTTACTGTCCACTCTACGTGAGAATAATTTGACAGCGAAACCTTCTAAAGCTTTTGTTGGTTTTGGTGAAATCTCTTTCCTGGGTCATCGTGTTGGTCATGGTCTCTTGAAGACAGAAGACCACAATACTTCAAAAATACTGAACATCTCTGTTCCTAAAACGAAGAAACAAGTTAGGAGTCTCTTAGGTTTAATTCAATTTTATGGGAGATTTATTCCAAATTTATCTTCGATCATGGCACCTCTCTCAACATTGTTGAAGAAAGGTTCGCCTAATCTGGTCCGTTGGTCTGGAGAATGCCAATCTTCACTAGACCAAATCAAGAATATATTTTCTTCTCCTCCCATCTTAAGATTACCTACTCTTGATAGGACTTTTGTTCTTCGAAGTGATGCTTCATCCACTGGGATTGGAGCAGCACTGATGCAAGAATATGCAAATACTCTGCATCCTGTTATGTACATTTCTAGAAAACTAAATGCGGCAGAGAGGAACTACTCGGTTTTAGACCGTGAGTTGTTAGCGATGGTTTGGTCAATTCTAAAGCTACAAAGATTCCCCCTGGGCGCACATTTCATTCTAGAGACTGATCAGAAAGCTCTTACAGCTATTCAGACTAAGAATTTGAAGAGTTCGAGATCCACTCGATATGCTATAGCTCTTCAACCTTTTCACTTCACGGTACGAGCTATCCGTGGTGCGGATAATGTGATGGCTGACATTTTGTCTAGATGCCCACATGACTCTAACTAATACTTCTGTCCTATATTCCTATATATTACAGAGTCATAACACACCTATATTACTACAATAGATTAGCACATCTGTACTCACTTTATATGTACACACTATCGTGCTTTGTTGTCATCTTCTTCTGTTCGTTTTTACGATGATAGAGGAGGACTGAGTAGTTAATATAAGGGCCGTTAGTTTACTAAACAGCCACAATTATTAATAATGTATTGTACCTTATGAAGCATATTAGTTATTAATTAGCATTATATTGCTTGTTACGTTTCTCGGTAAGCATTTGTCTTCTCGCGTTGGTATTGAATGCAGTTGAGTTTTTGAGCTGTGGTCATTTTTCGCGCCGGACTGCGCATGACTGGTCTTGCTTTTTGGTCGATCGGTTTCCGCCCACCACTAGTGGAGTGAGCGATTTGAATGGCGAAAGAGATGCCTCGTTGAAGAGGGGATCTCCGCTATTTTTTGTTCTGTCAGGGATGTGTAGTCCTCTTAATGGATATTTCGTTTATTCGAGATAATACCTCTAGTGTTTCCCACATGTCGGGAGGCGTGATATTTCTGTGTATTTCATGAAAGCAAGGTAAATTGACTTTTTCATTAACTCTATCGATTTTGGGTCGTGAGCGATTTCGATTCATAGCCTGTCTTCGAAAGTCGTCGTCACGAGATGTTTTCCTAGCTCACATGTCGCTGTATTGTGCTGCATCGGTTGATGCAGGTCCCAAGGACTATTACTTGCTACTTGGTTACCTGAACTAGGTTTGAAAAACCTTTGTTATCTAGAGGATATTTTTGAGGACATTATTTATACTTCGGCAGACGTGTCTGTCTTGCTGAAGTCAGACTAAGGAGAGTGAACTGATCTCATACATCTGGTTATCTCCTGGCTGTTATAGAAAAGGATGGAGTTTTTCACCTGACTACATTTACAGCACTATGAAATATAACATGCATCTGACTCATAATTGTAATGCTGTCTACCGTCTATTGCTGTATTGAATGTTGCTGTGATAATGACTGTTTGATGTGTCTACATATTCGCGTAACCATTTTGTCACTGTGGCGTCCACAATAAATAATGAAGAAAAACGTCAACGGCTGTTTCAAGAATCATTGACTTTATACGTCGTGAGTTTACTGACGTCCTATGTGGATTGCCCTGTTATTTTTGTATGAACATTGTTTTGACTGAACACATCTGCACACTACACAAAACCAGACATGCGGATACCATCCATCATCATATGGCATCACGCATCAAGCACATTAAAAACGCACCACCTGTATAATCCAGGAACAGAGTGTGAAATGTAAATATAAGTGTTTACAAGTTTACATATTTGGAATCTTTATTCATTTTCCTATGAATCTATGCTGGTCATTAATTTTGTACATTTGATTGTTATGAAATTCATTGCATTCTGTGCAGGAAAGGGAGAAAACCAAAAATGCAACCAATAAAAAAATTCATTCACACTATCCTCAGTATCTGGTATGTCCACCGTGTGCTTGTAAACAAGCTTGGCAGCGGCTCCGCATGGAACGCACAAGTCTCTGAAGGACATTCCAGGGAATCAAGTCCCATTCACGTGTAAGAGCAGCTTCGAGCTGTTGCAGATTAGCTGGAGAACCTTGCCTGTAGACTCTGCGTCCAAGCTCGTCCCACAGATGTTCTATAGAGGACATGCCTGGTGATAGGGCAGGCCAATCAATCGTCACAATGTTCTGCTGCTGTAGATATATATATATATGTGTGTGTGTGTGTGTGTGTGTGTGTGTGTGTGTGTGTGTGTGAGTGTGTGTGCTTTAAATTCCATTTAATGGCAAAAAACAGGGGAGATAACTCATCCATAAGATTATATTCAACAATGACACTCAAGGGGAGATATGTATCTGTGGTGAGTTGGGATTATTTAAATATAGTTATAAGGGACTTAATGTACTGACTGAGATCAGCTGTGAAGGTCTCTGTATCTACTAATGTTGGTGTGTTACAGAGAACCTTGCTTGCTACCACATTTCGACCTCAATCAGACTTATTCTTGAATGTATGATGACTTCGTTTAATGTCTAGGGTTATGATAGTGATGAACTGTAAGTTCACAACAACCAACAGACAGATAAACACTTAAGTTAATATTCACAACAATTTACAACACTATGACAATCACAACCACATAACACTCTAAAGATTTATCTTAAGTAAGTCAAGTGTTAAATTTTATATAATGTATTAGCTTTTTCAATATATAGATATCCTGATCCTACTACAATGTGAATCAGGAATTACAATCAAATGTAAGCACAATGTTTATGTACAACAATTTATACAAAAGATCTTTGTCCAGACATATAAAAGTCTTGCAATATAAGTTTAGTGTTGTGATGTATTATTATGAGGTAATACTGGCTTTTAATGCTAGGTTGTTGTTTGTCATCACGACTTCGTGTGTTTGTTACTGGTGGAAATAATATTAAAGGATTCACAGATTCTGTTTCTTTAAACTTTCTGTCCCTTTTATAATAAAGTTCAGTTCAGGGGTATTTGATTCAAGGTTGGGCTTTACGTGCTGACATGCTCTTATCTCATAATGCAGCTGCAGGAAACCTGTATCCTCTGCTCGCTTGCTTCTCAGTTTGATAATATGATAGGCAATGGCCGCTATCTTGTGCTGGGAGTCTGCTGCCAACTTTCTGGATCATGCAGTACTCAGACCGGACGATGCAATATCACCATCTATACCACGGTCCCTGAAAGTGAAGGTTATGCATCCTTCTTACTAACTAGTATACCATATTATTCCACACAGAAGTACATGACAGTACAAACAAACATAAAGTTCAGCGCTTTAGGCCAACTGCTAGCTTTTCATGTGACAATATACACCAGTATTCCTCTCCCTAATGGTTACAACGCCTCTGCAATTCCAGCTGTAATCCCTTCCATACAATAGGATAGGTGTTGTGTTACTATATGGCAATCCAATATATATATATATATGCAGTTATACTCCTCTCTGACAATCTTTTACATGGTGGAGCAATATCTAGGCTTTGCCTCATGTTTGCTACTGAACCGCACACATACAGACATAATTTATCATTTCACATTCAATTTTCAATAAAAATACAGATCAAAAATGTCTAGCTTACCACAATTCGTAAGGAAAACACACTAAAGATGACTGGTACAGTTTGATCTGCGGTATATCCAGGCTGTTATATATATATATTAAATTTAGGATAACACTGCCTGATCTCATCTCTCAGGATGTGTAACGATATGGCGTCCCTTCTAAGATTTCTTCTGCCAATATCCAGTGTATTGACCAATCGTTTTGAATATATTCAAAAGAGTACCCAGTCATTCCACATTTTCATTCACTTCTACTCCGTTTCTAGGCATTTATTTGTTATTCATAGGTCACCCAATCCAATTTCTTTTAACTTCAAAGTTCAGCCAATGGCCTCCTACTTACTATCTTAGACTTTCTGTCACTACTATGTTTCACAAAAATCAGGGATTTCCATCCCAAGCAGATATGACCAAACCTGACAGTATCTCTGTTCTCTATATGTTTTATTACCAATATTTAATTATCTAATGGACTTTTTAGATAATTTATTACATATTCCTAGTCCACTAGCCTTCCTGTACACGAATATACAATTATCATGAGACTAAATGGCTTATTTAAAAATACTGTCTTTTTTCGATCTTAGTTGTTTATTTTTAACTATCATCTGTCCGCATCTTTTTAACTGTACTATCAGAATAAAGTCAGGAATCAGATGTAAAACAGTGGAATGTCATGTTTCCTAATAAGAATTAAACCTGTTTTCAAAACCTAATGTCGTGTCGTTAGTTTTTTCATTCATCACTGTTTATTTGAAAATCAGGCCATGCAAACGGCGTGCGAGATGGCTTACACAGCGACACACAGCGAGCGGCATAACTGCATGCGTCCCTCAGTGCATCTCTCTCTCTCTTAGTTCGTCCTTCTGTCTTTCTAAGTTAACCTTGTGCGTGTAATTACACTACTGTTTGTTTTAGTATCTAGGTCATTGAGAAAATACAGTACATATTTTATAGGGGGTGTGGCGATACAATTATTTGAAGAATGCAGCAGGGAAAGCAGAGATTTTGCGTTCAGCTCTTCCGGCGTTATTAATCTCAGGCTTTTGCGCTATTGGGAAAGCACTGGTCTTGCTCCATTCTTCTTTCTTTCTTATATTTGCTTTCTGCTTTACATTTATGTTCTAATTTATATATGGGTATTAGAATTTTTCACCACAGTATCTATCTAATGCAAGTAATTTTCCTTCTTACTAGTTAGTAAGACATTTTCAGGACAGTATCTATCGACGCTGATCGGGTTATCAGTCAACAGAGTTGACTTTTTTTTGGATGGTAAATGCGCTCTGATATAACCAAATAGGTTGAAAGGAACACGCCTCGCCAGAAGAAGGCATAAAACGAACCAAACAAAAACCAAAAACTTGCAGAGCTGCAATGCATTTATAACACAAAAAGATCAGTTATACTCGTGAATAATAACCATCTAAAATGATATTACATACATATAATAGAAGGTAATCGCTATAAATATATATCTCACTCACCCATTCGGTTGTACTTTTGCAAAGAAAGCTATGCTTTTGTCAAAAGGAAGTCTTACGCGCTAGGGCTGCTATCATTCGAGTTGAGTTCTTTCATGACCAAAGTTTTTGGATTGCAGTGCCGGAGAATTGTTAATTCTAAGGCTAAATACCAAGAAACAGGGAAATCCCATTTTGCTAGAGACAGATTTATGGGAGACCACGCTCATTTTCCTGGACCATTTCCCATCTTAAATTAACTGACTCGTGGGCACTCTTGTAATCTGAAATCTGTCTCAGGGATATACATTACTTTACCGTGGAGTGTGAAAACTCTTTTCAGTCTTCTCTACTACTGCAAAGATAGTCACCGTATCTATTATATCCCATTAATGACTGCGAGACACCAGTAACCTGTTCTGGGCAAACGATTTGCACAGGTGAACGAAAATGATACTGTCATCCAATTTTCGGGGGACAGCAACTGGAATGTGTGTGTAGGGAAGAATTAATGAACACACATTTATACGATTAAAAGGTAAGTTGAAAAAGAGAAAAGAGAGAACGAGAGAAAAATCTACCGAGGAAACGAGAAAAAATGTCGCTCGTCACAATCAATGAAGCTCTTTCCATGCTTTATCTATTCCTGTCATTTCTGTTGCCAGTTTCCTTCTCGGTTACCCTCTACCTCTCTTACCCTGGGAATTCCAGACAAACAGCTGCCGTGTAATAGTCTACACTTGACGGAGTAGTCTGCCAACCAGTCCAATATCTGGCCAGTTAAGTAATTTTAACCTATCCATAGCAAAAGATCCTATGCTCAAAAATTCAAAGAAAATACCACCTGCTCTTTCATTTTCTGTGAGGAAAAAATCCCTATTTCAATTTCTAAACTTATTTATTTATTTACTCGTGTTAATAATAATCGACAATTAAATCTGTTATATTTATTTACCAATTAATAGTTAATTTAATTATTACAGAGAGAATTGCACGCGTACGAATAAGTTATCTTAAATATAAATACTGTCACAGATGGAAATAGTGTAGCAGTAATCATCCACTTTTGCCCCTCCCCATCTAGTTTATATTTTTCTCTACCTGAACGAAGGATTCACCAGTGCAATTAACACGTGAGCCATCTGGCAATTAAGCCCTACGTGAAACAGAGAGCGAAGCGCGGAGCATGGCGTAATAGATTCTTTGATCAGGGGAACACGAGATATTCAGTCTGAGACGGACTTTGGATTGTAAAACTTTCAAGGGAAGTAATTGCGTAGATGATATTCGGCAAGGCGGAGATGATGAAAGTCAAGCCAGAGAGACAGAGGCGGAAGAGGTGGTAAAATTACCTTTGATTCAAGAATCGAACGGCAAATTGACTCGGGTCTGGCAGTTTCGCATTAAAGAACGATTGAACGAAATTTATCAATATATACCATGTCTCTCCGATAGCCATGATCAGTTGCCCAAAAATCTATCTGAATTCACTAGCTCGTTATCTTATGATTTCTCATACAGAGTGAAAATTATTAGATTTTCGTGGAGTGTTTCATTTTTCTGATTGCGGTAATTCATATACTAGCTTTAAAGTGATTTAGTGTGTTTAAAGTTTTCATTTATATTTCACTGGAAATTTCTGTGTTAAATTGAATAACGTATTAAATAACTTATAGCTAAATTTTTCAGCCGTAAAGTAAATTTAATTACTCGCTATTTCCCAGTAAGAGATGTTTTAAATTGACTAGTACATACATTAAATAACTGTCTACTGACGGCATATATTATTTACTTCTATCCATTTTATGTAATTTTATAAATGACTAGTGTTCATATCACGCGTTAAAAGAACGATAGGATAAGCTAGACACGTGTGTTTTAAATCTAATTTATAAAGGAGTGGTGTAGAGGTCCTATTTTTAACACGTGTTAGATATGATATTGATAATTTGGTTAAATGTTTATATTCTATTTTATATAGGCTGATCAGAAACCTGAGTACTAGCGGCTTTTCTTATGGCCATATGAACTTATGATCATACGAACTTATAATATTATAAGCATCCAAGAATATTTAATATTGATGAGCTTCTTGCTATGACCTGTGCGGTCCATTTTCTTCATTTTATGAGAGAGACCAAACTAGAACAATAATTGTAAAGGTTAACTGGACCAGAACTATTACCAGATTTCATTTTACCAATCTCATCAGCTAACTGTGGCGAAATATATTGTCAGCAACATTTGTGTAACTTAACCTAGCGTTTCAGCCACCTGAGGCTAAACCACCTAGGAACTATATATGTTCTATTCATCCTACATCGGCGATCACCACGCATGAATCCTTTTCCAACCAACTGAAGGCATAGATAACTTATTGTATCCAGGACAAATTAAAACACCGAATCTAGCGACTCCTGTGAAATTTGCAGTCAGCAACTACGGAGAGTCTGGGGCTGGATTTGGCAAAACTGAAATTTGACACTTAATAGTATTATTACTTATAGTGTATTTCCTTGGAATGCCTGCGACAACTACTGGGGTAAGCATAGTCTGAAAGGGGCCACAGCGTGTATGTGAATTGAATGAAAAGAGAAAGAAACTTATGTCTTTTGTTAACATCATATACTTATATGGTTTCTTCTTTCTTTTTTTTTATCTCAATAATCTGATTAGTCACGGGATATATTACATTAGGAACCTATTCTTTTCCCATTCCTGACTATTTCATCACTTATTGTTACCTTTTGATCTTTTGGGTAAATTAACCTCTGTTGGGATCGTCCTTTCTTTTCCTTTACCAGAGGGGAGAACCTATTTGTTTAATTTTCATTTTGTCTGTAAACCGTGATCTATTGATGCATATGATTTATGTTGTAATTTTCTATTAATAATAAACTTTATTAAACCTTTAGTTATCGTGTCGGTCAACCCATATCCATTATATGTTATCCATAGTTTGTTTTCACGTTCGTGCGTATTGGTCACAGAATTGTGTGCATGTGAGTGCAGTGTAACTTGTATTTTCGTACAAGGAGAGAAAGTGCGTCTGATTTAAATATCGTCGTCCAGATATGCTGGATTAGATAAATTATTCTATCCAGAGACTGTACTTTCTCTTACACGATCACCCTCGTGATAAAAACTATATCTTACCCCTTACTTTCACATTGTCATCACTATCACCTCTGCTCAGACAGGGCTATAAACATCTATACCTATCTGATAATTCATCCACGACAAATACAACAGAACTACTAAAGTAATATTTTACTAAATAATTCAGTTGGGGGCTCCGAAACGAGCTAATAAATCTTCATCTTCATAGAAGGGGCGGGCAGATGCAAAGTTCACGACTGCTTTGATAAATTCAGCGTTGTGCTTGATTTCTGAAATATCCTATTAAGACTCCCTAAAAAAAAAGCACCATCCTTCTATTTACAACTCTGTCAAGAGTAATCTTGAGCGAAGGTAGATACCTTTAAAGACCCTCATTGTATACTCTAACTTTTGACCATTGTTTGACCATCGCTACAGAACAGGGGATGTGACGTATGAAAATAGAGCTTCTCTTTAATCTCTCAGTCACCCCTTTCTCTCTTACAACTAAACAACTCGAGTGGAATTCCCACGCTTGCTGGTTGGTATGCAATACGTTATCATGCTAGCAGCCACGACATTCGCCCTTTGTTGTCTTCTCTCTCGGGCTATTAAAATAAAACTATGTCGGTATCTCTTACTGACATTCCTTCAGGAGGCGGGCCACCGGCGGTCACGTTACGACGTCAAAGCCGAGATCTGAAACCTCTGATTAACACCTGATAATAGAATGGAAGTTGAATTCGCTCGAGGTGCGATTTTGCCAGACATGTGCGAGATCGGGCCGATTCATATATATGTGCAGTCTCCTAAAAAACGTTATCAGTCTGCCGCAGGAATTGTTGATATCTGCTAGCGCGAACTCTTGGAGTTTTACATAGAGAGAATTTCTTAGATTCGTGGAGAGTGTCAGTTTCCTGCATGGCGGTAATCATAATATATATTAGAATTTTGAGTGTCTTAACGTGTTAAAGTTTTTCACTGGGATTTCTGTGTTTATTAAATAAGCATATCAAATAACTTATAGAAAATAGTTACAGCTGTAATAAGTAAATTTAATTTCTTGTCATTCCCCCAGTAAGAGACGCTTTAAATTAGATAAATCTACTTTTATTCATCATGCGTAATTTTGTGAATTACTAGAGTTTATATCTCATGTTAAAGCGTGATAATATTAGCTAGACTCTTGTGGGTTTAAATATAATTTAATACCGGAGTGCCCTAGAGGTCTTACCTAACGCGTTTGAGATTATAATATTGAAATCATTGTTAAAATGTTTGTTTTTTTCCACCTCTAGGCGATCACAACCCTTGCGATCTAGCGGTTTGAATAGCTCCAGAAACATTCTTAAAATATTATCGGGTCTTAAATTGTGACCTGTGCGGTCTTCTTGCTTTCTTCCAGAGAGAGAGAGTTCCCACACATACACTTTAAGAATAAGATCATAAACTGAACAAGAAATTACCCAGATTGTTTACAGCAAATCTGATCCGCTTGTGGCGGCCAAATATTTATATAACATTTGTTCCAGAATACTGACTATCATGGTTTTTCTTTTCTCGAGTGGATTTATCCAGAAAAAAAGAATACTTGGGTCCATAACCGGCACTCAACCCCAAAGAGAAACAAAGAAAAAAAAAAACACAGATAGGAGATCCTTTGCTTATTCTTATTGGTTTTTCTAACAGTGTACCCACCAGAAATTTCCTTAAATATCGGACTACTGTGTGCTGCCCATGGTGAACATTTCGATCGTGGTATATATATTTCTACATGCACTACCTGACGTGAACTTTGACACATAAAATTAGCACTATCTAAGCGGGCGTTCCCCATTAGGAAAATTAATCATTCTTTGAGGAACTGGGGCTCCCTTGGATCAGCACCACCCATGAAATATGTCAAAGATACACAGCTGTTACCTACAAGAGCAGTCGGTAAGTGTGATTGAATGTGGCCACAGACTGACAGATTGTAAGAAAGAGAAATGAATATTTCATATTTTGTATAATCATTTTACTCACTTCTGTCTTTTCGGGTTCACTACTACTGTTATATTATTTTTTTCCTAGGATAGATTAACTAAAGACTTTGTTCTTTCCTTTATCGTCTATCCCTTTACTTTAGTATTAACTTTAATCTTTTGGGTTAAGTACCTCTGTTGGGATCTATTTTGGGGTTCCTTTACCAGAGAGGAGGGCCTATTGGGTTAATAATTTGTCTTGCATTTTTGTGTCTGTAAACTATACTTTCTGATGATTGAGGTTGTGATTTTTTTCTAGAGACAATAAACATAATACACCTTACGTTGTCGTGTTGGTCAACCCCTGCCCATTATATGTTATCCATAGCTTAGTTCACGTCTGTACATATTATGTCACAGAATTGTGTATATGTAAGTGGAGTGTAATCCAGAGACTCGTATATCACCATGAATTTTTTAGGCCCAGGAGAGAAAGTGCAACTCTAGTTAAATAGTGTGTCAAGTAAGATAGGCTGGATTAGAGTTTTACCAACCTCTGCTCAGACGGGACCTTAAACATCTTCAACCTATCTTAATAAAATCTACGACAGGGGAGAAAATCCTATGACAGTTCCAAATCGCTTATAAAAGAGTTCCTACCGATATTTTGTGACTACAGTGGTTCTCAATACGTAGACGCATAATGATTCCTTATGCCGCTATGTGCTATTTTTACAAAGAACCACTTAATTATCACATAGTTTACCATCACCTCTGCTCAGAATCTACGACAGGGGAGAAAATCCTATTCCTTGCTACCAACAGTGGGTAGACTAGAAGGGTGCATATGAGCAAATCCATTGCTGAGTTCCTGCCGCTAAGGTCTATGATCTCAGTAATTCTTGCTACAAAGAACAACACTGCACCCTTGAACAGATCTATTGCAGATGTCCTATTTGGGGGAATAAATCCCCAGACCTTCCCACGAACACAGAAAATCGTGGGGCATCGCTATATAGTCATAAGGAAAGTCCCAGCCATAAGAAAGTCCACATGCAGAGCTGCAATGTAGAGCTATAATCAAGAAGTTAAGTACAATTATTTACTGGAGCAAACAATCCCAAGAGACCCGGCCACCAATAATGATAACAAAAAGAAACTGACATTAAATTCATGTTGAACTTGTAATACATTTTTGAATATATACTTATACATAAAATAATTATATGACTACTAAAGTTGTATTGATTTGCCTTACAGATTGCAGGTTTTTTTCAGTCTATTATTGTGAAAGTTTTAGTTGGTAGGACTAGTTTAACGAGCTGCATTTCCATCACATATTAATAGAGACATCCCTACTGCATAGGATAGATCCAGCGATACGGTGACTTACTGCACAGCTATCTCTTCCTACAGCTATCACCTAGATTTGTGCGGTTAACTATCTGTCTGTCCTGTACCATCCCTACCTCTAGTTCGCCATCTTTCTTCTCAATGTTCTGGGAACTACTCCCAACCATCCATTTCGTCACAAACACAAGAGTCCTGTGAAAAGTAAATAAATAAATACATAGGTAATTAACAGGCCGTCATTTGACCAAATCGCACCATTTAAATCCATCTATTCTACACAATCACCCGTTTATGAAAGTCTGAAGCTTCTTGGTTGAAGTTTTTGTATCTTAAATGTTTCCACAGGATTGAGTAAAGATCATACCATCATTCATCATCATCATCATCATCAACATTGTTCTTTGCTCTCCTTACGGAGCATAGAGTAACTTCTGCAGCTGGTCCTGCATGAAGCCTGCACAAAGCAGTTAATTGCTCTTGTAGAAGTGGTTTTCGTGGCAATTAATTTTACATCGTGAGATTTTCAGCACCATGCAAAGTCTCATATTAAATTTTGCGCGACATACTTGAGGGTTCTTATGTGCCGCAGTTGTGTAGGTGTCGTTACAGTAATCTCGGCCCATTGAGCGCTTTTGTGGACAGGTGCTAACTTGACTGTGCGTTCTTTCACGATTTTAATTTCACAGCAAGGCGATGGCGCCGTTTGGGTGGCCCTTGGTTCGACTGCCATAAAGCTTATCTCTTATATTTCTTGTCTGTTGTCTGGTGTCTGGTGCCCTTCTTCCTGTCCAACGAGTGCATGTTAATTATTTATTTATGCCCGAGGATGCAGTAGGCCTATTCTTTCTTTGTCTATTCTGAGACCGCTGGCAATGTGTCATATAATTTCGGGTCGATCTCTTCTTCACCGCAGCAGTAATCAGTTACATTTGCAGTACGTACTAATTACCTGGAATTTCCGGGGGATCAACACATTTAATTATCTCTTATCAAACAGATATTTGGTATTTACAACCATTTGATACTCTTTTTTGCGATAGTTCATCACATTCACTCTGCGCTTCTCAGTTTTGGTAAGATTAGCGCAGGTAAAACCCAGATGGGCCTGGTCAGTTTCGCATAGTTTTGTTTGTTCAAGCCGTACCAGGCGATAAAATTACTTGACGGAAAGACGGATTTTGTGTGCGCAAGCGACGGATAAAGAGATTACTTGTCTGTGCGACACATTTTGGACAGACATGAATGACATCATCATTTCAGAGACATTGCTTTAGAGGAAAGTAAGATTTGAATGTAAAATACATATATAAAGCTTTTCAATTTAAACGTAAAGATAGTTTTCTCTCGAGGGATTAAGCTAAATTCTCATCGATGGTAAAGTCTGAGGTAGATGGGATGGTGGAATAGGAAGATTGGGACACATAAGTATGTGTCGGGAAACTCAATACTCAGATGGTATTCATTTCTCTTCTTTCAGCATACTAGTTGGTGGTAACAGTTGAGGGTACTATCTCTGGAACAAGAAGGGTACAAGTGGCCTGAATTCGAATCTAGACACCATCATCAGACGGGGCTTAAAGACGAGGGACCAACTTCGTAGACACTCCCTGACATTTCTGTGAACGTGCTGCGCCCTACAACCTTGACCAGTGACGTGCTGATCAGCGATCAAGTCTACCAAGAACCAAAACATCAGAAGGAGCAGAACCGTCCCTGACAGCTAAGTAACACATAAAAGCTGCCAAGTGACCTCCTTTATAAACTACCATTACATCACACAGTGATTATTATTTTCTTATAAATAATTATTCAATTTTTTTAAACCATGTTAAAACCTAAGTGATTATTAAATTTGTTATTTGTAAACATACAAATTTAACGTCGATTTAATGATTTTGACTGTACTACATGTTTGTGTAGCAAAGTTTGATTTGCTGGGGAGGTTATGATGGTATCCTAAAAGAATGAAATCCGTGTATGTATTAACCGTGTGAGGTCAAGCACATGTAGGCCCCTGACTCTAAAAGATGATGATGAAATATATGCAGGGAACCTAACGCTACCTCCCTAGATCTCACACGGTCACTATTTTGGCTCTAGTGTCTGGTGTATGATGTAGCTAGTGTCTAGGGGAGAAATGAAATGATGGTACACAACACAAAAACACTGTAATTTTCTATGAGGAAGTGAATAAAACCAGTGGTTAAGTTTTTCTTTAAAAATGAATATTTTTTCTGTACAATTTAATCTGCCTGTCCAGCCATATCTTTTGGACAGGTCTTTGAAAATGAGGACAAGATAGTTTACAGAAAAGATCAACTAAAAATGTGTGGACAATTTGCCCAATAACTATAAAGTCAATATATATCTTTCCTATTGGAATGTTCACAGCTTACACTTTATTCATCTAAGAGGGAGAGTCACTGTGTATGGGGGGCTGTAGTTTCATCACACCCCATAAACTTCCTGAGTATGATTTTGAAATACCAGAGTTTATTCAAACGAAAGTGTCAGATATACCCAGATGCTTAACACATCACCTGGGATTCCTTGTAGAATGATAATACAATATGAAGTTGCAGAAAATCTTGATCTCTCAAAATGCCCAAGCTCCTCCCGTTATCTTTTGACAGCACAAACGAATGGTCGGAGACTTGATGGCTTTATTCTCTCTCAGCAGGTTTCCTGTTACCGGCTGGCAACAGGAAATAAAACCTCTGCAACAAAAGGACACCCTGGCCTTTTATATCTGATCACTTATTATATTTATTATTTTCCTACGGTGCTATGGGGTCAGCCTCGCGTGCATTACAGGTGCACTCGCCCCTAATTTTACATGACTCCCACCTTGCTGTGACCACACCTCAGATCCCTATGGCAGATACGCCACTGTACGTTTACATAGTTTTCCTCAATAAAATAATGTGGAGTAACCACATTTCCTTTGGTATGATTTTCTCTTCTTTTCTTTTTTAAATATAAATGCTTCAGGCATGTTAAACAGTGTTCGTGAAACACAGAGGCTTACTAAATTTCTAATGCAATAATATGAAAACACAATCACGACAACATACATCAGTTAGATACAGTTCAATGTGAGGACTCAACAATGTCTGCTCCCAGCACGTCCTTCACTTTTCCCAATAGCAGTATCTAACTTTGTAGTTGGATTAAACATATTAAATTCATAAAGCATTCTTACCACAAAATTCAAGAAATATAAACAAATGACGCTGACTTGCAAAGAAGTGGCCTCAGTTTCTTCTGCATTGTCCAGACTGTGAATACTTCTTTATTTAATTTTAAAATTAACACAGCTGATCTCAGCGTATTTGAATGAAAAGTTTTGTTCAACTGGCAATGAATAGTGAAAGCCTTTTGCTAATATTTATTAGCACTGGCCAATCGAAAGCTTGCGACTACCTGAATTCAAATGCAGTTTTTGAAAAACAAAAATAATTCCAAACAAACTCTGCGTCTGGTAGTCGATTGGCCAGCCTGCTTTAGTTATGAAATACAAAAAGATGTTTCGTTTTGGATTACATTTTCCTACCGCTCCCCTCTCCTCCTATACTCTTGTTACCCAAGCGAATTTGAATTACCTCAATGCCTCTTTTCTAAGCTGGCGTCCCCACTAACGTTATGAAAAAAAAAACAAGCAGGAACAACAGTCTGTCTGGTCGCGCGTCCATAGACATTTAGTATTTTCTCAATAACTTGGTTAATACTGGGACTACCATATTATTTAAAACACATTCTTGCTCAGTGGACTCTAAGCTATACTATCATATAATTTTTATGGTCAGTTTCATTATGGTTTAGATTTTCAATTTTGTCACGGTCAATCGTCAAATAAAAATTTTACACAAGACGGCCATTTCCCCCCCCCCCCCCCCCCCCCCCCCTTTTTCATCTCTCGCTAGCATGTATTTTCAAATAACTACTTGTTTTAGTGACGTCAGAAATACTACCGCGAGGAGGAAATAAAATTGTCTGCGTGTTTGCCTCTGTTGGCTTTGCCACAGCGTGTATATATGCATGGCAAACGTGTCAAGCGAAGCGGGGTTTTGAGCGGCGGGTATTTGAATAGGCGTTAAATATTTGTATTGTCTCGTGTTATACTACCAAAAAATGTAAGATTACTACTGATTACCAGCGTTAAAGTCAAAATATTACGTTAATTCAGACAGTAGTTTGGCGGCACACTTCCGCAAAATCGTTAATTATAAGTCTTGCCACAGTCTCTATCAGATCGGGCAAAATGTTAAAAATGTACGTCACAAGGAAAGCGAGGAGGTTTAAATGGCGGGGTCGGTTCTAAGCCTTTCCACGGCACAAACTTCAGCGCTATGCTGGCGTGTGAGAGTATCACCGTCAGACACAATAGGGCGGGTTTATTTATTATCATTTTATGACTAAAATCTTACTGAAAATGAGCGATTATTCTCGCAGATTTTACTACAGTTTGTCTCAGTCAATTTACTAAATACATTCTTAACAAAGCTATACCAGAATAAGAAGGATTCCACTGAGTAAATCAGAGTTAGGACTTGAACGAGCTGAAATAAATCATTGCATAATCCTTTCTTCACAAAAGGCGACAGATCAGATATTAGTTAATAGTGCTCGGCCCTAAGCAGCATTGTTCTTGACTCCTAAAAATATCTTATGAAAACTCTCTTGAGATAGAAGCATCATTATCCTGCCATCTACAACTCTGCCAAGAGTAATCTTGTGCGAAGGTAGACACCTTTGAAGACCCATATTAGATACTCTTGCGTTTTGGCCACTGTTGGACCACTACTGCACAGCAAGGGAGGCAATTCCGGGACACAGTGCATGGGTTAAAGGTTGTATGTATCTTAACAAACAGGACTAAACCACTTTGTCAAAACACGCAGATGCTCTTCGCAACTTTCAGACATCTATGACTAAATGAGTTTCAACGAACCACTTGACATTCAAACAACGAAGAACTTCTCTATCGTACAACAAAGTGATTTCAGCAACTGCTCGCGCGAATCTCTCGTCTATCTTTCACTGCTCTCAGCAAATATAGGCTCATTTCACACAGGATGAAACTGAATAGCTTGCTTACCTTACAAAACAAACTTTTGACTGACTCATTATAGCAAACACGGACGCTCAAAATTCACCCTTGCTGACAATTGACATGTTTACCTGTTCTGAAATGTTGTTGACAGGAGCAAGTATACACGTCAAAGGAATGACAGGAGAAGAATTAAAGCAAACCTTAAATTGTCACCAGTTGAAGCACATGTAGAAGACTTGGAAGTGGAAATAGGTCAACAGAGCGAAACGTTACTAATTAGATAACAGCTCTTTAATCACAATTTTTTTTTTTTTTTTTTTTTTTTTTGGTAAATGTACTGTTATTTTTAAAATGTGTAACCGTGATGGCGCGTGTCCTTTAAGATTGTCTGGATTTTGTCCTCGCTTGAGCGCTTCATAAAGTTGACCATTAGCAAAGACTGCTTGCTGTAAGTATACACATTAATGATGAAATGATCGCCCTTGTTATTTGTTGATTGTCAAGATAAAAGTTGACATCACATTTCTCTGACGACATCTGACGATGACAGGAAAGCTGGAATTGTTTGGCTCTAAATTGATGCGTGGAATAAAACCTCATCCACCTTAATTACTGTTCGTAATGATTTGTTTATATATATACATCATGAGAGACATGGGATTTCCAGCGCATTTAATCCATCTAATTGAAACACTATACCATGAACAACAGGCAGCTGTCAGAGTAGCGGGAGAAACATCAGGATGGTTTGAGGTGAAAACGGGAGTAAGACAGGGTTGCATCCTCTCGCCATACTTGTTTAACATCTATGCAGAAAATACAATGAGAAATGTTCGGAGTGACCAATAATGTGAACATTGCGATCCGTTCACAATTGGTGGAAATGCGATCCCAGAACTCAGGTACGCAGATGACACGGTTATTCTTTCAAACAGTGCCAAGGGACCAGAACAGTTAATCCTGTCTGTCAAAAGACACAGTGAGGATCAGAACCTTCTTCTGAACACACACACAAAAAAAAAAAACAAAGATAATGTCTACAGGCAAAACAAGATGCCAACCAAAAATTACAATCAATGATGAGGAAATTGAAAATGTCACAAATTTTGAATATCTTGGCTCCATAATTAACAACAATGGAGACTGCTCAAAAGAGGTCAGAAGGAGACTGGCCATTGCATTGCAGAGGTTAAATAAAATGAAGAACCTATGGCATAACACCAGCAAATTAATAAAAGTAAAACTTCTGAGAACGTGCATCTTTCCGGTAGCAACATATGGATGTGAATTTTGGACCATTACTCAAACATTAAAGAAAAAAATCGAATCTTTCGAAGCAAAGGGTTACAGAAAAATTCTCAGAATATCGTGGACCAAGAAGAAGAAAAATATAGACATTCTACATGACCTGAACATCGAGGAAAACTGGCTCATAAACAATATCATGTCCCGGAAACTGAAATATTTTGACCACATTAAACGCCATAGTGGCTTAGAGAGAGCAGTGATGGAGGGTATGGTACCTGGAAGGCGAGGCAGGGACCGACCAAGACGACGGTGGACACAGGACATTGAAGACACCTTGAACATGACATTGGAGGAGGCAGGAGGGCTGGCTAGAGATCGAGAGTCTTTCAGGCGGGCTGTGATGAGAGCGACGTTCCGCAAAGGACATGCTTCATGATGATGATGATCCATCAATCTACCTCCTGTCTTCCTCGCGCTAAAAAACAATATCATTTACTATTCGTGAAATTACAATCCACGAAAATGCAAGGAGGAAAATAATGCAACAAATTCAATCGCAAAAGCCAACTGATTCCTCAAACAAGTCAAAAATAAGACGCGTAAAATGAAAGATAACATAACGTAACAACGGAGATGACTCATAGGGTTAGATCAGTAGTTCTCAACTTTGTTACGACCAAGACCCAAATCTCATAGTTGGTGAAGATAGAGACCAATCCAGTGAATACTGGAATTCAACCAAAGGCATGCCGCTTACATTTTCGCGTAACGGAATCGTTAGAGACGCGAGCCATGGCTATGTTTCTCACGACCAAGTTTTGGGTAGCGGCCCATAGCTTGAGAATCACTGGTTTAGATCATCAAAACAAACACCTCAGCTACAGTGCACTGTCATGTGTTGTGTTATCTTTGACCTAGTAACCCCTACATTTTGACACAGCGTGTATATTTCATCGTCTCGCGTTGTTGCCTCACGTCTCTGAAGACAAAGAAAGAATATGCCAACTGCACACTCAGGCATGTCACCAACGGCCACTAATATGAGGTTGTGCATTTAGGCTGGCAACCGCAGCACGTAAAACGTACGGATACATAAACTACCGCTGCAAGAGCACGTGACTGCTTGATGCAGGTTTCCTGCAAGAGGACCAACTGCAGAGGTGACTCTATGCTCCATAAGGAGCACAAAGGAAAATTATGTATTTTTAATCAGGGGGTAACCGAATATCACAAATCTTTATCAACATCAGGACGTAACCGAATATCACAAATTTTTATCTACATCAGGAGGTAGCCGAATATCACAAATCTTTATCAACATCAGGAGGTAACCGAATATCACAAATCTTTATCAACATCAGGAGGTAACCGAATATCACAAATCTTTATCAACATCAGGAGGTAACCGAATATCACAAATCTTTATCTACATCAGGAGGTAACCGAATATCACAAATCTTTATCAACATCAGGAGGTAACCGAATACCACAAATCTTTATCAACATCTGGACGTAACCGAATATCACAAATCTATATCTACATCAGGAGGTAGCCGAATATCACAAATCTTTATCTACATCAGGAGGTAACCGAATATCACAAATCTTTATCAACATCAGGAGGTAACCGAATACCACAAATCTTTATCAACATCAGGAGGTAACCGAATATCACAAATCTTTATCAACATCAGGAGGTAACCGAATATCACAAATCTTTATCAACATCA